>JAGDQP010002637.1:69530-102271 GCA_022664845.1 Lepisma saccharinum | reverse complement strand
TGAGCTATATTTGTACTAATGGTGTATCGAGTAAATTACATCATGTATTGTCCTTCATGTGTTGACCTCGCGCAAAACGTGGAAGATCACATTAAAATTAATATTTCAGAGACATTACTCAGAATTATATATATTCGTCCTTTCATAACACGAACATTTGGCATCCGTTTTGAAGTTGATTTTTCTCCACACCAATGAGACTTAGCTGCAATCTGTTAAGAGTATATAATGGTTATCAGTGCAGTACTTTACGAAATCAACGAATATACTCCAATTAAATGCACACTATTTTTGTGTTTAGTTTCCTATCAATTTGACTTCCGTTCCAATTACTATTATTTTGGCGCACATGAATATACGTTTAATACTACGATCCATTTGGCGTCACACGCGTAAATTTCAGTTCATTTTACATCATTTTGACGTCCGGCTCCGTTGCCATTTTTTGCGTTTTTTTTTTACATATATGATCTTATTGTCTTCTATTGTGTACTTGTTTGTTGCACGATGTTCAGAATCAAACACCATTACTTGGGACACGCCGTAAACGTAGATGCCTCTTGCCTTACAATTACAGGTTAATGATCACACTTTTAAGTCTGCAAAGACAAAAGGTATGCCAAACGAAATAGCTGGAAGACCTTTGTTCATATTTATTTTATATTTTCTTTTATTTCCTGTACCCTAAAATAATTAACGATGTTTGTTTTATATTATTCAAGTTACTGGGAGTTTCCCGGCAGATATGATGTCTAGCTTTTAACAGGAATGTTTCATAAAATTTTGCACAGTGTTGAAATATAGTTTTTTTTTTTAAGTTATACTGAGGACAAACAACCGATGCATCTGTAACAGGGATTTCGCCAAGATTTTCAGTTTTGGTGTGTAAAATGAAATTGGGATGGTGCAAGTGGAGTTTGGAAGTGTTCTTCTATAGATTTGTCCTAATAAAAGTCTTAAGTTACTAATTTTAAAGGTTGGAAGTATGTTATGTTGAAAAACTACCGGTATCTTTAGTAGTAGTGTTGCGAATTGTATTCATATTGATTTAAAGTTACTTTAGAAATGGCGAAAAAGAGTGCAATGTCCTGTCTGTAAACCGTGTTCCTAAGAATAACGTTAGAGTTAATGAAATAGTGTGCTTCTGGGATAGAAAGAAGTTGGATGTAAGTGCGTAACGAATTATGTCTGAAAATATGTGCAAAAATTCTTCATGTATCGAAAATGTTTAAATAAGGAAGCTGGTTTCGCCTCGTAACTTGATAATTGGCAAAACATTTTAACTGTTTCTTGTTTCACCGTATGAACAATCCTTTTTACAGTGACAATAACGTTATGAAGAATTGCAATTTGACTGTTTAGGTTTCATTATATGTTAAAATTTCCTGAGTTAAAATTGAATGATGCTGTTTTTATAAAATGACAAACCGAGCGATGGTATATCGAAAAAAGGATAGAATGTGTCCTTTCGCTCGATGAATTTTACATATCGATTTAGTTGAGTGCATTTTGAAGTTACATGACTAAAATGATTCTAATTGTAATTGAAATTCTCTGTTTACTTGATGATGTTGCTGAAGATAAGATTTGAGTACTACACATAGTGAAGTTGGTATAAGATTATGATTCAGGTCCAGATGTAATTGAAATGGAACGAAAAGATTTTGTTCGACAATAGCAGCAATTTCATTTTTATGTATATCAATTCCTACATTAGGAATAATTATAAGATATTGTTCATATTTTCGTAGATATAGTTGCATGGCTTATAGTTATATATATATATATATTGTTAGGATCACAAAAGTAGATGATATTTTGATGTTCATTAATTGCGCCATTAAGATCATAGTTTGTTACTTATGTTTATACTTGGATCCATTCATATATAAAGTTTTATTCATCTCCCTGTTGTTATGTTGCCTAATAAGATTTGAGTATAGTGTCTAGTTTGAGATAGCGTTTAGCCTATCATTTTCTTAACATCAAGTATTGACGATGATATGACGTATTCTTAACATACCATGGCGTCCTATGAAGGTATGACGTAATTTTAACAAAGTATGACATCTAGTAATGGTATTCATTATTTATTTTTGTTTCCTCTGTGATCAATTCCATAATAATATTTAATTTCACTTGTAACTTAACCTAATTTCACACCAAATGCTATCGCTATTGCGGGTCCTTATATCTATTTTTGCATATAGCCACTCTTCGGTTAAAATTAAATACTAAGATCATGTTATTAAATTCACACTAATAAATGAAAACTGCCAAAAGTAACTTTAATATATTATTTCGTTTTTATTTCCTAAATCACGATTTCTATCACAAATTGTAAAGTTATCTTGAACAAATAATGATTGCTTCGAAGAATTGCTTTCCACTTTCCCAGTCATCACAACTATTATGGCTACATCCCCCTAAAACATTGAATACTACATATAGCAGAAGTAGAAAGTAAAGGTACTGCGTAATTGCAACTTTTTATTACCCGTTCATACAATAAGAACTCAATATATTAATGTAGCCACAAAGCGTGGATTTATGATAGCGTCATTTTCCCCACAACATACTATTGGTGTTAAATACTCTTTTTTGGAAGTGGTTCTGTCTGATCTTCCAGGGTGCTAAATATGTCGAAATGTTCAATTTGATCTATAAAAATGTTGTTAAATGTACTAAAATTGTTACTGTTATAAAACATATATGCTTTCATTTTTTTTCATTTTATTTATTTATTATTATTATTTTTTGCATTTAGGATTTTTAATTTTTTCCAACACTTAAATCACATCCATGAAATGCACCAGATCCCCCTCTCAATAACGTTTTGCATTCAAATTTAGTGCCTTTAAGAACAAATGTACCGGATTTCTATAACTCGCATGTTAAAATTTTTTTGAACTCGAAGAAGATATATTTTCACAATTTAGGATGAATGTTTGAGTCAATATGGTTACCGAATAAAGAGTATATCGTGCTTGAATTTGCACAATATTGAATTATGCACTTTGAAAATATTATGCCAATTGTCTTTCTTCGTTATTCTAATGTTGAGGTCTTTGGTTAGATGGTCTATAAATGCCTTAACTACTTCATCATCTATAGAGTTTCCTTGTTTAAATTTCGTTTTTCTAAATAGTGTTCACTTTTATGATTTGGAAAAGATCAAAACAAGCAATATGACAGTATGTCTTGTGATGTTGACGTATGCCAGTTATTTATAAAAATGTTGAGTTGTATAACCTACAAGGTAAATTATTACATCGCGAAGAAGATATGTTGCTTGGTACTTTGTTACCTATTAAATTTGTTTAAGAATGTTGATGTTGTATTAATCTTCCTGGGTCTACGTTTCTTGTTTCCGCGTGTAGTGAACTTGTCCTGGTAAGATTGAACGTGCTGTTTGCTGGAAAATGCGTGTTAGTTGTATCGCCGTCTTTGTGGTATATGTGATCTTGTTAAAGACTCTGCACGCTGTTGCAAATCTGATCTTATTGTTTCAAGGTACTTAGTTTGAAATATCTATTGGAGTAAAACTGTGTTGTCGTCACTATCTGAACTTGATACATAAATTGTTTTATTTTTGTCCGAATCAGATGTTGTGAAGGAGAATTGCCCAAATTGAGTTTGTTGTTTCAAGTTTCAAGTTTGGGAATTTTGGGCTGAATCAGAATGTGTATTCTGGTTTTAGGTCTCAGAAGATTTTCTGGTTCATTTCAGTTGTGCCTGGGGTTCCATTTAGTACAATGACAGTTCCTGAATGTGTATCAAGTTCGGGGTCTGGTTGGTCCAATTCCGTTAACAACGCTTACGAATGTCTTATTTCCATTCTTGGTATTTTAATTTCTCTATTATTCTGACTGATGTATTCATCTTGAAATACTTTTTTTGCAAAGATGAAATTTCTCATTTACTCGTTCAGCTGTGATGAAACTATTGCTTTTTTATGAACGTAATATGCCTGTAACGTGAAGTTATCTTACATTAGAAATATTGCTCCCTCTACTACCGTTTTCCTTGGCTGATTACATTTGTTTCCTCAAGAATCGGATCAAAAATTTCGCTTTTGTCAGAAATTTACGAAATCAAAATGTTTTCCTTTTCTTCACGATGGTGCTCTGGCCAAATTTCAGAAAGTTGGCATTTGTCTTGAATACTAGAATGATTGCAATATAATGCACTGTATAACGTTTGGGAGTAAAGGTAGGTAAGAGCATATATATGTTTTCGTATGCAGTAAAGACATATTTGAATTTCCACTATCCATTGGAACAAAAATTGTTTCTAGAATTTAATATAATTTTTCAGTACCCTGATTCATTTTAATTTTATTTCAGAATTAGTTAAATCTTTATGTTTTCTAGAGTAAAAACACATGCAGTATAGCAATGTAGCAGTACGTGCATAATAGTCCCATCATTTGACTCTGTAAGACTACAGAAAAACATAGCATTGATTAGTTAGAATGTCTTAGGATTTGACATTCAATCCTGCTGATTACAATATCTGCAGCGTAGAGCAGTCAATTCTTGTCTAAAAGTGACATGCTAAAATTACATCCCAAATTCCAGTTTTATGTATATAAACACTTCATGAAAAAAAAAAACCTACTATGGACATATAAATGCAAGCCGGCTTAAGCAATATAGCCATATTATAAACTTGTTATTAAGAAGCTTGGACTTTAAGTACATACGGGAGTCTAATATTAATGGTGTGCGGCAAATACATTGAAAATACTTAGTAATGCAGAGCATGTGGAAGTAGTTGTTGGTAGAGTTTCTTCTAATCACCGGACTGTGGGATCACACCACATCGAATAAGAATTGTGCCTTTGGTGCGGATATGCGCGCTATGGATAGTAGATTCATTGAGTAAATTATTTAATCTTGTTCTTTCTAGTCTTAAAGACTGTGTACGCACCTCGTATATTAATTTTTGCTTCATGTGATGTTTTAAAATGTGTGACACCCTGACATTTATAATTGAAAGAACGTTATGCTCAATTGACTGTGTCATTCATGATTACAGAACAAATTATTATGGATAGTTTATAAGTTCAATACTTAACTCTATATACTTTAGACCGCTCAATTCAATATCATTATGTTAAATCAAATATACTAATGTGCGCATATTTAGATTTCCATGATCGTAATTATTTTATTGTCCCATAGAGTAGAAACCTGTAGCAATCAGCTGCTACAACTATGGCAAAATCTCGCATTGCATTATGAGATCCTCGAACCATATATTCTAGACCCCTTTTATATTTTCAAATAAACTTTGTATGTACGTTGATATAAATGACCCTGCTCATTCTACTTATGCTAAACTAAACTAATTTAAAAGTAAAGAAAATGTAATTATGCGCATGTTACCTGGAATTTGAAGTGCCCCTAAAATGTAAAAGAATAAGTTATTATTATAAGTTATTGTTTGTTTTGCATATTCGAAAGCAAACGATTAACTTAAACCAAATAAATACAAAATAGAAATAAAATCAAACAATGGTGTTTACACTTACATGGACATGCGTCTCTTTTGTGGCCATTTTCCTCACCATGCGGGCATACTTCCTCCCCGGGACAGTATCTTGGAATATGCACCAGATTGTCACATTTCAAACAGTGTGCCACTGTCAAGTAACCTTGATATTATGAAACCATATAAATTACGTAAATCCTAGGTTTGCTTACTAAATGTGACCTGGCCTCCGGTCCCATCTCCCACATAACATTGTACACTCTTTTTTTCTTTTTTTGTCAGTGCGAAATTTCACTTTCGTTTCCTTCATTGCCTGTTCTTCGTCGTCGATGTTCGTGTTAATCACCTTTTGAATTATCTCATCGTTACTTAATCAGATTTCACATTATACAATATCAACTGTGGGTTTATTTCCTTCCTTCTGTTATATATTAAATTTATCCTTCATTTCCCTTTTATGAACGATCTTATTCGCATCTTACTTAGACACAGCCTGTACCACTATTAATCTGTTTCCAGTATATATAGCTGTTCTAACCTTGTCATTTTCCGGGTCTATTGATTCAATTCAATTTGTCCTACAGCTGGGCGAGTGACTCGCCTTCTAAAGGTCTAATAAAGAATGAAGGTTTGATCTTCTCAACGACCTTGTAATCGTTAGTTCTCTGCCAGAGACACTAGAATTTGTAATACTTCTGCAAAGGTGAGTTGTGTTATTAACATTCCTATCTTCTCTAATAGCTGTTGTTCTCTCCTTAATGGCTCTTCTACACTCTCGTTTAATTCGGTCTTATGTGATACTTGTTTCTGTACAAATTCCATTTTTCAAATGCGTTTAGCCTGTGTTTCTGATTGTGTCGACGTAATTGCTATAATTTCGCTTTTTATTTCATCATTTTCTTACTCAAGTATTCATTTACTTCATAAATTCTCTTGATTTTCTCCTGTATTTTTCCAGCTATTAGGTTGTCCTATTTTTATGTTTGTAACATTTCCTTCAATCTGTCGATTTACTTTTCTACCTGATGTTTATTTTCCCTCATGGATATCTTCTTGAATTCCAACACGGAGGAATGGGCCGTGGTACACATCATTTTTCTCTCTCCACTTCGCTTCTTCTTTCCGCTGTAAGATATGCTTCCATGTTTTTCATACTCGTATTTTTTTTTCTTTCGCTCTATAAGTCTGGCCAACAACATGGTCACCCTAGCAAGCCACTTAGTGAACACAGCTTTGACTTTCCGGATTGATTCCTTTGCTAATTTCAACTTCAACAAAATTATGCCTATTTGATATATAACAATTCCATGATGTTCCATGTATGCCTCTTATCTGAACATTAGTTCATCCTCTGTACTTCCTCTTCCGATGATTCATGCAACTTTGTTTCTTCTGGATTTTACTCTCCACCTTTTCCTCTTTCTGCTTTTACTGCTTCGTCATCTCCCCGAACTATAGTACGTATTTGTCTCTTTATTCTTTGTCTTTTTCTTCCGCCTGCGTTACACGTAGGTATCCTGAGGAGTCATTCCTCGGCAGTTTCTCTCAATGGGTGTACCGCCATTTTGTTGTTGTTGTTCTCTAGATTTTTCCACTTCCACTTTCCTGCGCTCTATCTCAAAGATTCCCATTGTTGTCGTAGTTACTTCTCCGAAAGATTATACCAGCTATATTTTACTTTCTCTTCAATGTTCTTACCTGACATCTCAGTTATTGTGAGTTCAAATTCTGTCTACGCAATCGCAAAGCACCAAAAAGCTTCCAGAAAGCGCTACATTACGCCTATCCGAAAGAAAATCTACGAAACGAATGTTCTCATGTTCACGCCAGGAAATAGAGCCTTCAACGAAGATATGGCATCCCCAAAACAGCAGATCAGGGAACCTAATACCCAAGAGGCTGACCCCAGTGATGAGTGAAAAAGATGAACATAAAGAATCTGGGGGGAATAGATTCAGCGGTTGAAGGTCATCACTCTTACGAAAAATAAAAAAAGTAAATTCTTTGCACCTCAGTTTTTTTTAGAAACAAAATATTGACATAGGTGAGGTCAATTTCCTCCCAAAACATCAAGTACCCACATTAGTGCTCTAGGGGATATTAGCCTATTTGCCTTTTATACCCACTCTGCACCTCATTCGAGAACTTAGAAAATTTTTTGATTGTTCGCAACCGTTTAAAAAAAAAGTTTAATTATCTGTTTGACGCAAAACCACTTAACGATCATTTAAGGGTTTAATTGTTTCTTAATTCCTTCTCTAGAGTAGCAATTAGTTAATTGTTCTCTTTAGGCTCGATACCACAAAGTATCGGGATCTACCTCCTACTGTTTTATGTTGCTGATACCGCAGGACCACAAAAGTGCCTTATCTCGTTTTTTTTTTCTGGAGAATTTGCACGGATCTTAAAGTATTCGACCACGCCGAATATATCCGACAGGCTGCACTTAACAGCACCAGAAAGAAGGACGCCTATTCTAAGGACCAGGAGCAGAGACAACTCAAGAGAACATTAATTCCATTCATGGGACCACCTTTGGATGTTATCACTCAATCGTTTTTGTCCTCTACAAAAAAAGGGTCCGGAAGTAATCCAATCAGTCGCACACCCCACTAAAAGTTCTCTCAGTGCATTTGAGTACTTTTTCTTACAAGGTTTAAAATCGCATGTGAGCGTGTTCCCCCTCAATTGCTGTCCCATCACGGTTGCTTAGCAACCTGAGCCGATCTTTATGCTACTAATCGATATTTTCCCGACCAGCAACAGTGAAACGAGCACGGGAAAATTTCAAGGTCACCGGACGTGATATATTGTTCGCTTCTGTGAAATATCTATGTTTACTATATACTATATATTACTTCCATATACAATATATTGAAAAAAGGATCTTCTAGTGAAAACATAATACACAAATTGGATGTTCACAGTTTGTAGTTCTTGCAAAATAGAATAACATTTTCTACTCCCAAATTTGAATTTCCGTGTTTCTCCCAGAAAAATCGTCGACTTTCTGGAAGGAACAAAAATTCACGCGTTCTCACTGTTTGAAAGCCACAACGCAAACCATGATAGAACACGCGCTATACGAAAAAAAAAACACTCACACCGGATTGTATATTTACAAACAAAGCTTACGTCATCCGATGCAGAAGAAAGCAGTATTAGCCAATCTGTTTCACAGAGCTCGTCATTTACCAGATCAAGGCCACTTTGCATCAGAGTTTCACCATTTCGGTAGGGTCTTCCGCATGAATAGATATAGCAATCAATATATCCGACAGGCTGCACTTAGCAGCACCAGAAAGCAGGACGCCTCTTCCAAGCACAACACAAAAACATACATTTACCTCCGCCCAAGATAGGAGATCTGCTGGTCAACCCTAAGGACCCCAGAGAACTCAAGAACCAAGGGACATATCAGACCACTTCTAACTATCACATTACCTACATACGAGAGACGAAAAAAATCATTAAAAGCTAGGACATTAAAACACAGAAAATATATTAGACTGGATCATCCAAATCCACCGTAGCTGACCACTGTCTGCGATTAAAGCATTATCCTGATTTCGACAACATACAGGTTTTAGACTCTACAAATAATTTATTGGAAAGGAAAATGAAAGAGTTCATCTACAATAAAATCAAAGCTCCCGGCATAAACGAAGATAAAGGATACCCTCTAAGTACTTCTTGGATCTCCATCATCAAACTTCTCCGCTGCAAAACCACTTCTCCTTCGTCATTGGCCAGCATAGACTTACTCTCTGACAGCCAATCAAACGCCTAATGACATCCTGCTTTCTGGACTAAACGCTGTTAATACATTTTTCTACGTAAATACGGGTATCCCGATCTGCACATCACCGGCTTTCCCCCCCTCAATCAAAGACAATTCTTTCTCATGCTTTCCTATCTTCTTTTGTCGCCTTCTTTCTCTATATCCCATGTGGGGGTAAATGTCAGGATAGAAAGCTCTAGTATATACGCCATACTTATGTTTAATGTAGTTCCTACTTAACAGCACGCGAAGGATTACTCTATCATGGTGGTGATCCACACACTGAACGTTCCTTGGATTGGCCTGACTGCCTTAGTATTTCCAAACATAACTTTTGAAGATGATGTCGCTCAAAGATATTGATAGTTAGAAGCAAAGCTCACAATTCATCTGGTCTATTACCTGAAGATCATATATTGATTTCAATTATAAAGTTTGTGGCCCATCAATGTGAATCAGTCAACTTGTACTTGTGGCCATTATGTACGATTACGAGCTCTGTCGTTTCAGCAATCAATGGAACAGCTCGGTTTCTACTAAACAGCTAATACTCTGCGCAACGTTATCCCAATACTGTATTGTATTGATTTGCTGCACCCTGAATATTTTAACCATGCGCGCAAGCTCTGTAAATACACTGTTTACAACTGATTTCAAGTTTAAACAAATTATACTTTTAATTACCTTTTTAACGTAAGAGGCAGATAGATGGCGCATTATATGATAAATGAAGAAGGAATAGTTCATTGAGGTCAAATATTCACTGTTTAATGTAAGACACAAAAGGAGAAGTAATATAGTTATGTTCCCCGTAGTACCGAAATTGAAAGTAGACAAACTAGTAAGGCATATAAATTAAGATATTTTTGTCACCACTATTTAGTACACATCATAAATCTTATGAAGACTACAACTAATGTAGTTCCAAAGCTATATTCGAAAAGCTTGTTATCTACATTTATGTAAATCTTGCTAACATTAAGGCCATACTACTATCTTCTTCGGTATCTGGAAAATATTCACACAGACGCAGTGGAGTAAGATGTTGCGAAACAGGATAGTACAGATGGCCCATTGGTTATTGCAGTGTTATCTGTTCACAAGTTCAGCAAACCATTTCAGAATGTTATTTAATCTTAATATTATAAATTTTAAATTATAGAGAAAGAAATAAACAAATGCAACATATCTAATGATTCTACTAAATCCCTATCCATCCTCAAAAACAATAAGTCAGTACATCCAGTTGTAAAACTTGTTCAGCTTACCCAGACAAGTGGCCTAGATCTGGAAGGGAGGAAATCAATGATTACGTGTCCTTAAGTAGAAACTGAGATCTAAGAAAATGCTATATTTAAATTTCTCTCCCGCTCAGCCATCTGTCCCATCGAATAGCTAAACGCAACTTGTGTTTGAGTGTGTATTGTTACTATATTATAGTTAAGAATCTACCCATTGCATGTTTATGTTCTTCCTAAAGGATTTTAATTGCAGGTTATCTAAGACCTGAATCAATGTTGCCTAAATCCCTTAAAACTAAATTCACATTTCACGTAATATATTTTTAAGTAAATGAAAACACAAAAGATAGCCCTTTCGATGACTTAACACGTGGGCCATTAATCTACCGTTTGTCTATTAAAGGCGCCCAGCGATTTTATTGAAAGTCGCATGTAATAAATGCGTTATTATAAAATTGTTCCACTTAAAATTTAAGATATTTTATTTTCAATATAATTGAAATACTATATATTTTTAACACTGACACATTTAGAATTATTGATCAATTAAAACCATGTTTGAATTTTTAGATCCTTCTTGAAAACTAAGCAATACTATTCACGTCTTATATATCAACATGCATTACAATTTTTGTACTTTGCAATTGTCTGGAAGAAATGTTATCATTACCACAACGGGAGAAAATATTGTTATTCACTCTGCGAAAGAGTAATCTGAATAATGCGAGAGGAAATACGTTATTGTCTTTAATTTCACAAGTAACTGTCAAATATAATCAGTATAAAATTTGATGTTAATCGCCGATGCAGTGCATAGGAGCACCTACATTTAAACGCAAAGTACATTCTGTAAGGTAGTGTTATGTTAGCTATGAATTTTGTGATTATATCAATTTGGAGGATATGGCTTAAGGATCGTTTTAAATGTTTATATTCGTCCTGCTATTCGAAGAAATAAATTAATGAAATTCGCAATATTTTCAAAGTGAATGAAGGGATAGCGACCAGAGGTATTCCATGTTATATTTGAACGGCGTACCTTGTAAGGCGTTTAGTTTTTATAACAGTATTTGTTTGCTTGTTTTTTTATATAAACCGAGTTACAAAATTATATCAATATCAGAAGATGAAGTACGTTTTCTTGGAAAATGTTGGCAACCTGTATATTTTTATTGCTAATTCTAACTATCATTATCGCCCGCAAAGTTTGGCATAATATGAAACATCGTAAATAGTTCGTCTTAAGATCCCAATCCAAGTTGATGTTGGTTTGATGTACTATATTAATTGAACTGATGTAAGCTGAATGATTTTGCATACAAGATAAACATGTAACTGTTATAAGAATGCATACAACTGAATAACCCTTTCAACCAAATTGGGCCATTACTCATGACTTTTTAATTTATTAAAAACTAAAGATAATTTTACCTAATAAATAAAATAAAAGAATATTGTAATTTCTCTTTAGTTAATTACTATTAGTGTATCAAAAATTTGGTTGTTTTCTTATAGTACTTTCTGTTATTTTTCGATTACTATAATTTGTACTCAATAAATTGTTTCAGGACTGGCAATAATAAAACATTGTTATTATGATGACAAATGTAAGAAATAACATTGAAATATATGTTACTAGCTTGTTTCTTAGCCGTAAATTAAACAACTAGTCTTACTTCTAAATTTCATACTGTAGAACATGGTAACTTAGAAACTTACAAATTTTCATTGTAGCTTCTAGCTTTACAGACAACAATGCAGTAATTTATAATCATATTCCTATTAAGTGTTAGATAAACAGAAACAAGTTAATTATTCTAAAACATTCCACAATGGGCATAACGTATTATTGATGAACGTATCAAAATGTAGGTCACATTTTTAATTTTAAGATTATTTTAATTCCCGTTTAACTCCCTCAGGTATACAATTTTGGTCTATTGTTACATTGTGATGTATCTTTTTGATTAACAAATACAATTTAATGTTAGGTAAATGGTACTGGCATATGTTAAAAAAGACGATATTGATGATTGCGAATTCCTCCAGAAACATATTAATACTTCATGTAATTTGTCTATTAACCATTTTATGTTGAACAATAATGGCTATTGTTAAATCATTTTCTAAAAGGCAGAACTTACCTAAATTATCCTACGTGTAAACTCAAGAGTCATTACATTGTCTGTTATCAAAAATAAACGTTTAAGTCAATCGGCATGATCAATACACAATGAAGAAAGCAGCTAAGGTTTCAATTTTTTCTTGCAGAAAGTCAATTAGAGCTCTAGAATGTACGTTATGAATTATGAGTTCAAATATGTATTGAAATATGAAACTTCCTGCAAATGAAATGGGAATATGTGGGACTTAATTTAGAAAAGTGATTGACGTTTCTTGTACTATATAAATACACGTATATACAATCTGCAAGAACTACTATAAGTTATAGTAACTTATTTAACGAGTTCAATTATACAACCTATATAACAGAGGAGGAACCGGTTAGGAAATGTTTTCTTAAGAGCTATTAAGAACAAATTATAATATAATATGTATCATATAAGTATAAAACAATATTAACGACCTCCACACTACAATGGGGACATTATTTGTTTTAATATTTTAAAGCCTCTCAATGAGTTTGATTACATTACTTGATGATCAAAATGCATGTAATTTTTAAAATGTACCGAACACAAGTAAGGTACATGTTCCCTAAATAAAATTTAATCCAAGAATAGCAAATAATATTTTCAGAAGCTGTCTTAAATAATTTGCTGTTTACAAAATGAAAATTATAAATAAAAATATAGTAACTAAACAGAAACGAAAACTGGACAAAATATTATGAGTAGCTCGCCCTCCAGGCCACAAGCAGGCAAACATAAGGATTATATTGCTAGCAACAAACATGATAAACTTACCAGCGTAAGCAGGAGCACCTGTGTTGTCTTCAAACTGTGTTACTGCACCGGTAGGTCGACGTACAATTCCTAAAATATATAACTATAAGTTACAGTGTTCTTTTGCTTTGACTCCTTTCTAATAATCCATAAAAATACGACAGGCATAATAGTTTACCCTACAAACCGCAAGATTTATCAGCTTATCTCATAAGGCATGTCGTACTTTTGCATCGTGAGGGAAAGAAAGATAACTTATACTGGAATGGAGCACTAACGTTAGTCAGGAAAATAGTCTCCATCGGAGTACAATACCATCTGCCCCTGTGGTGGTTTGTTTTGTAGGCTGTAAAAAGACACTAGTTTTGGTGGTGCGTGATCCGGTGAAAACACCGGCTAGGGGAGTTTCTCACAGCCATATATTTATCTTAGCATAGGTTCTTCTTGACCTGAGGGCGCACGTTATTACCGTACATTTGCACACCCTTGCGAGTAACCAAAGCACGACGTTTTTCCAACACTGAAGTCCATTGGCGTTTAAGCTGCTGACAGTAAGCATCTGCATTGATAGTCTGATAACTTGGCAACAGGTCAAAATGGATTATCATACGGATATTCCACCAAATACTCAACATTAATTTGCAGATGTAGACATCCTATTTTGACACAGCTCCTGCACCCCTTTAGGTGCCCACTTCCGTTTGCGTGTATTGTTAAGGTAGATGATCATCTTTTTCTCCCCTGTCACTATTCTATCCAGAAATGGCTCACGTCTGTAACGGATGAGCAGGGAATTGCAAATGTCAATTCGCTGCTGTTTCTGTTGATGCGCTAAGGCATGAACAAACATTCTTTTTCAGTTTCGACTCGAGCTCAAGGTCGTGTAGATGATGAACGATCGAATTGCTTACAAGGAATTCACTGGCCAGTTCTTCAACAGTTTGTAACGGATTTGCCTCCACCGTTGCTCCCACGGCATTGTTGTACAACTGCATAACTCCCTCCCTTCTCGTACCTTATCGGTGAAGCTGGTGTCCCCAGGCCGAAAATTTTTGAACCACCACTGGCACTTTCGGACATCCACGGCACCCTGACCATATACGTCATTGATATTTCGTGTCACTGCCCTGACCAGATGCAACTGGTAAAATTGACACAGCATGACATGCAATATGTGGTCCTCGGACTTAGCCATGAACAAACAAAGCCTCAGTTCCGAATAGAAGAATAGACCGCTCTCCTACACACTGCTTCACCATCAAGAGCCCTAATTGACTCACGTCTCCCTACTTCATTATTCGCTCGTCAGATGGCGCAATTGAAGATGTCATAGCGCATACGGCTTTACTTATAGGAAAACCCGTTAAATAATATCAATAGAAAATATGACAGAAAGTCTCACAATGTGTTGTAAGCTAGGAATTCAGCCTATTGCACTGCTCGTTAATTTAGTATTAGTGCTGTAGTCAAATCAGCGTGTCAAGCAACGAATTATATATTATGAATACGTGTAAAACGTCTGATATAAATGTATTCAAAAATATTACCTAAGTTCGCTTCAATTTTGTAAATATAACCAAAGACAATTTAATTATTTTCCATATGGTAATTATTTTAAGCTACGAAATAACACTTTAGAAAATCGTGCCAGCTCTCATCAATGTTTCTGCACACAAGAAATTTAACACCAATTGTATATTGAGGATTTTTATCTGTCGTTCAATTGAAGACCTGAATTGCAAAACATCCCAAGTCTACTTGTTTTGTATTTTATTTATTCATTTATTTTGTTCGTTAGTATCTATATTCCAAATTCTATCCACTTGCAAAATATTAAATCCTAACACCAACTAAAAGCACAGTTTAGTACAAAATAATTTCAACTGAATAGAATAACATCCCAAATTCATGGGCTGTTTTTGTTCCTCCTGAAAAAAAACTACTATCGTGTTCTTCGGATATATTACAATTCAGTTATTCAATTTATATACATAACGTAATAAATTATCCGTATGTGAGCTTAACTTTTCTTTACATCAACTAGATATTTATTATAGACGATAGTAACGTAATACACGGACACTTTTCTGGTGTTACGGCAAGGATATGAAAATAAGGGCAAGTCAATGATTTTTGACGAACCAGGGTGAAGATTTTTAGAGGCTATTGAAAACGTACGGAAATTATATAAGATTATCATATTGTATGACTTTAATGGTAATGGTATGTAAAAGGAAACATTTTGTCATCGTTTATGAAAGTCTGGCTGAACCTTTTCCTCGGAAATTGTCATTCTGCTAAAGTGCATGACCCTGGATGATTTACCCAACTTTTCAACTTGCTTTCGTTTCCTAAGTAATAAGATGAATTTATTGAAACTTACATTTGAATCAGCAGTTTAAAGAAGACAATAAAGGCAAAAAAAATGAAATTGTTCTTAATGCCGGATTTGATGTCCTGAAGAGATGGCGTATATATACATAACGCAAAGAAAGCAAAACAATTAGTAAAGCATTGACAAATTTGTGTGAAATAGAGATGGACAAAAGTAGCGTAGCAGCCATGTTTTTCACAGCTACTGGCTTAACTGCTATTTTTCTCCAAAGCTTGCTAAGGATAAATCACATTTTTTCTTTTTTTATAAACAAAGAGAACTGCTTGCAGAACGCAATAAAAGGGCGGAAGGTTGTGAGTGGGGAGGCGTGACGTGTAAAGAATACGTGATTAATGGTATATGTTAAGCGTTTGCGGAATTGCTATAAAGAGCTCTCGGAAAACCCTGGCTTATAGTTGGCTGCGTAGAGTTATGGATAATACATTCGAGTTGTAATGCAGTAGTCCCGGGTTCGATACTAGTTTATCTAAAGTTTTTTTTTAAAATAATTATGTATTTTATTTATATTTTAAATAGGTTGTTTTAAATTATTGATATTATTGTTTAATTTGTTTTATACCTTTATTTTCATTTAATGTTTTCGTAATCAATTCTTTCTCGTTTATTATGATTCTGTAGTCTCATTCAGATTTAATAAACAAATAGTAAAAATTGGTAAGATTTTGGATTTATGATTCAGTTGTCCCAGTTTCGGTATTCCTTCACCTAAAGTTGTTTTTAAGAGAAACACCTTTTTTGCTTTGTACTTTCGAAAAATGCCCTGTTTTTGCGATTAGATTTTTTCTTCATTTTAGGTGGTGAAAACTATACACACTTTAATCATTCACAAAATTCGCAGACATAGGTTAGAGAAGGTTACGTTAAGTATTCTTTTTCTTCTTAATACGCAATGAAAACATTTATTGCGTCAAATTGTCGCAACATTTAAACTTTCAAGACATTGATATGGTACCTCGCTGGTATCTAGGTTTGGAAATGTTAACCAGGGGCCATATGGAGTCACGATATGTATGATAGTTTATGTGAAACAGCGATTTGATGACCTTTGTATGAATTGAATTGTATGAATTGACAATATTTTGGTCATATTTTAGTTTAATTATGAAAGGGGATTGTTACGGTTAATTTATTTTATATTGAAAAGTAAATTGTTTGATTTAGTTTGAATGTTTTATTTACATTCTAGCAACTTAAATATTAGTCTATAAATTTGGTGAACGTCATTGATGAGTGAGAGAACAACCGAAATTATATACTCGTATGTTCTTGAAGAGTTTGTTTATACTTTAGAAAAAAGATGTCGTGCATGATGGAAAATAGGTCGCTGTGGGAAAATGACAGGAGCTATTAAGTTAAAAGAATGTGTGAGGTTAAGAATTGTAAAATTAGTTTAAATTGAAAGTTATGTTTATGTCACGAAATGGAAGAATTTAACGATTGAAGAGTACAAAGTCTAGGAAGCTGAGTATCAAAGATATGCTAAGATATGTACTTTGGAATATGTGGAGAGAGCTTGTGCGTTATGATAATTTATTAAAACGTGTTTAAGCCTGGTACCTATGTTTTCATTTCTACTTCCGGAACCAAAAGGATCCAGGAGGAAAAAGAACGCTGAGATATAGAGATTTATATTACCCGGAGCAACGTTTCATAAGAGTAAATTATTCTTTATACGACTACAATAGTCTGAAATATAAAGATAGAATAACGCTATCGTATCAGCGGTAAATGACACTTACATGAATATAATACATAGCAATATATATATAGCAACATTATTGTTACAGAAGTATTCACTTTAGTATTCTTGACGCTAGCTTGAATATTGTGACATCATGATTGTTTCTCTTCGCAGACACTCTTAGAAGCAGAGGTACAAGTCCCTCAAGGTCAAAGCCCAGAGATTCTGCCAGAACCTCTGGAATTTGTGCCCGTGTGTGTGTGTGTGTGTTGTATGGTTGAAAACAGCCAAGAAGGAAATTAAGGCAAACAGATAGGACTGGAGATGAAAACCTACCAAATGTAAAGAATACTGCGCCCAAGGCGGGCAGTCGTTTGTCTTGTACCTTTGCCGCCCGCCAAATATAACACATTTATATCGAAAAAGGGCAACCCAAAATGCTATTAACCTGTTGTGTATAGTGGCAAATAACCTTTTGCCTTCTCCTAGATCCGGGTCTCAGGTTTATCCACTCTCTTCTTACGTTTAATGAGACACGTATCTATAAATTCGTATTTGAAGAGGACCACGGGCTTCCGTTGGGGAACCACGATGTGTCTGGGACACGGTGTATATACTGAATGTTTATCAAATACACCGACAAACCTATAGAGTTATTTCTAGTATCAAAACGAGACGAAAGTTCATCTGGCAAATTTTCGAAATGTGTTTAGTTTAAAAGCTACAGGAGAAAAAAAGCGTGGCAAATTAAATTTAGGGTTTTACACTTTTATCACCACGAGCAGTAATCTCATATAGCATAGTAATGTCAGAAAATTTAAAAATACTTCATGTGAAAATACATATTTCAAAATTCCGCAATGCGCACGCAAGATATTTCCCAAAGGAAGCAGGGGATTTCGGAATATTTCTAAAGGTGAAGTTTCTCAAAATGAGCACGAATTAAATGACTTCTCGTGCGAGTAAACATGACTTAGTCATGCATAGCATATAATTGGGAATGATATGCAATTTCTTGATAACAAATAAATAAGACGTTAGGTAAAATTATTAAATCATTACCCCTACTTGTTATGCAATCTGTAATATTTAAAAAAAATCGTTCTATATATGGATTCTACTTGAGGTATCGACTTTGCGCAAACGAATTAATATTTACTGTGAAAAACCGTTCCATTCATGCTTATTTAGACTCGCATTTCCTTATGAGAATTTATGGTATCCTCTAATTCTTTTGGGGTATCCCTTACGCGTTCATTGCAGTTTGAAATATGCGTTTTGGATAGTATATATTAAAGGTCTTTGGCGGTATCATGCCGCCTCAGCTCTTCTTTTCGTGTGATAGATATATGAACGTGTAAAATTTATTTTCTCACATTTTCAGCAGTTTCAAACACCGAAATTATGAGCATTTCCAAAATCTTTCAGAGGAATCCCTTCGTATTTTGATGTGAGGAATCACACCTGAAGGTTTGTCGCTGTAGTTTATAAGCACTCTGTATATAATCACGCCTAAATATTATACTATTTCAGCAAGAAACTGAATTACGCTTTCCCTCCCCGGTACCTACCACGTTATACTTTCTTTATGTAATTGTATGTTGATATATTGTTTCCTATCTACAATTTAGTTAACCTCCGATAATTACATAGGATAGTTTTATAACAGTTTTAGTATGAACTAATTTAACTTAGTCCATATCATTACTGGAGACGTAGCAGGATAAAGGTAAATAGGTTAGTCTAAAATATTGTGTTTAACGGCTTTTTCACAGTTCGAAATAAACAACTAACATTTAGATATGATTTTTATAAACTGATATTTTAGCTGTCATTGTCAGCAGATATTCACATGTAACAACTATTGCTATCACTGTTACGGAATAACATCAAATTTGCACATTTTCAGCGGGAAATTTCTGTCACTAGGGAGCAGGTAAAAAAATGGATTTATTACTTACTTGTAAATTTAGAGTTCATTGTGCGTAAATTTCTTGTAAATAACATTCTTTTGGCAATTATTGCAATATTGTGTTTTTGTTTTCTTGTCCATTTTTCCATTCCAACGTCTCACCACTTACAACTGTGCAGATATTTTTTTTTTAATTAAGTTTGAAGACGTATATAGACAAACCAACTGTTTTTAATTTAACAGGAAAAAATACAACAACTGCAAACTGCCTGAGCAGTACGCAAAGATCAGAACAACGTTCTGAATGCTCAGGAAAAATTAAGTTTCCTTTCAATAAAAAATAAATGTGTTATACAGTTTTTATTAATTTTCCACAAAACAGATTTTTGAATTTGTTACCTTCTTCAAACTGCCGGTTCATTTATGCCTAAGTCAAGTCCCGCAAACGTTGTACGATTATACCTAATTAAGCCTTAACAAATACAGGTATTGGGGAAAGAAATGTAAACACTTGTGGTTAATACTGTGTCGTTTCACTTTAGCACGATACACAGCTTGAATTCTGGACGGAATAAACCAAATCTGTAATGAATGAATATGAGAGGAAATTAAATCTACTCCTCATGCAGCACAACACAGCTCAGGTAGAAACGAAGAAGCTGGAAATCAAACCAGGAGCCTCGTTTCAAAATAGCACACAGAAGCAAGATGATATTCAGGTCTGCGAACTTGACGTACTAGAAAAAATATTAGATGCATAAGCATGTTTCTGAAACCACTCTTGAACAGGTGCAGCTGTGTGAATGGGCATTATCATCCTGGAATATGGCATTCCGCCTTGGAATAAAATTTACACCATTAGATGGACCTGACTACCCAAGATTTCTCTATGCACTACTGCTGTTAAAAAATGTTGTAATGTTACAATAGGGCTATCAAATACCATGATATAGCATTTCAGACCATAACAAAGCCGGCACCATGTTTGACAGTCGCGCGGGAATTTCACATCTTATGCCTGGTGTGGAACAGGGTAAATAGTGACTATTTACACCACACAACACCTTGCTAGTCCGGCAACGTTTATTGTTTGTGGGCATTCCAATACGTGCGTCGCATTTGAGCATTCGTGTCTGTTATTAGGGCTTGGAGATAGAGACACTCTCATGGATACCCAATTCATGCCGTTTCCGCATCGCTGTTTTGCATGGAAGTGGGGTGTTCGGGTGCAGATTAATTTGTGCAGTCACTTTCTGGGTCACAGGTTTCTTCTACAACGTCAAAATCCGCTTCAAGACCAGGAGGTCCTTTCCCTGCAGCTTCGTCTTTCAAATGTTGTGCACCTGGGACCATGTTTTACCGTGAACTATGTATTCGGCATGACTATCGAGACCGTGCCTTGTGTAATACCGCCTTCATTAGCTGTTTTGTGATAGTAATTGTATTTTCTTCAAGTGGAATTTTCTTTTGATGTTCAAATCTATTATCAAATTTATTTGCTACTTCCTGAAACGTACTAAATTATCATCTTTTCTTCCGTCTTGTTGATAATTCCGGTAGCTACGTGCATACTCTCATGAATTATGTTATTGTATAACGTGTGTCTTGAAGTACATCTGGTAGTTACATTCTAGCAGCTGAAAATGTGCAGATACCCTCATGGTGTTGGCATTTCCATGATATACATCAGAGCTGCTTTGAATTGTGTATGTTTTAAATATGATAATTTAGACAATATTTCTAACTGTTGGTTCATAGCATACATTGTGCTTCATTGTGTCCCGTTCCTTTACGTTATTTTCTTTTTCACTTTCTCTGATTTATATTAAGTTCACATATTTTTATTTTAATAATAACCGAACTTTCAAAGCATCGCCTTTCTTCTTTCCTTATAATTTACTATTATTATGGTTGAATGCTTGTTGCAAATTTCGTTCATTTTTTTAAACAAAATAGAACAATAATCTCTCTATGTTACTTATTTTTTCTGTTTACTAATTCTTCTCAACCAGTTGATTGGAAATACCTTTTTGCTTGCTTCCATTCCTTTTGTATATTTTGGTTCTGTAACTTGTATTTGGTGGTTCTATCTACGTCTTGCTGACAATATGTGGATATGCATGAAGTTTCTATTCTGATATTCAAACATGATTCCAGTGCCTTACTTTCTTAAACTCAGGTTTATATACCCATTAGGTTTTGTGATAGTATTGTCTTGTTACAATGTTTGCCACTAATTAATCATGTAAGTAATAGAAGTACTTCTATTTGTTTGTGTATTTTGAATGCATAGAGTAGCTCATTTTGTATTACGTAGCTGTGTATTGAACTTACAAGGAACACGTGCCAAATATCAGAACCCAATTTTGATCAAAATTCGTATGTAGGTACAATGACTAGGTAACCCTTCACAGCCAAAGTTATGGATGCTGTCATCAACAAGTAACGACAGGGGAACAAGTGAAAGATGGAACGTAAAGAGCAATAAAATCGAATACAGAGTACGGAAAACACCTTTTCGGTAATAACCTCTTATGTATATTGAAAGCAAATTACCATTTATGGATACTAGGCAGGAAATGATACATGCTGGATCGTCTGACGAAAATGACTGCCATCTTGAAATATCATGACTTTTCTTCAACGTTTTTAAATAGTACGTGGGTCATGTGATATATCAATTTGTTCCAAAATGTCCCAACAAACTGAATAACAAAGTCAATTTAGTCATAAAGCTAATCTTGTACGACAAACTGACACATGAAATTGATCTGGAAAAGGTCACTTTCACTTAACATTGCGCCTTCTTGATAATGGGACTTGATCTTCCATTCGTATAGTTTAAACTTTATGGTGCACTTCATGTTGCGTCATAAGGATCATATTTACCAACATAACACTGCGTTTTATGTAGCTGTTTCGATTTCGTTCCTTCGACTGTTTCAATAAATATGTTTCTTCATCATTATTCTCACACATTGTCCTGATCAATTTCACGTGTCAATTAGTCGAACAAAATTAGTTTTATGCCAAACCTAACTTCATCACTGGGTGTCTTGGAACATTCCAGCCGATTGATGTGTACATAACGTAGTTACTATTTAAACATGTGAAGCATAAATAGCTTTTAAGTGGTCGTCATTGTGGTTTTAGCATCCAGCAGGAATCAGCTCCTGTCCAATATCCATTAATAGCCATTTGGCTTCAATATATATATAACAGTTTATGAAAGGAAGTGTGTTTCACGTACTCTGTATTCGATTTACGTGTTCTCTACGTTCCATCTTTGTCGGGTTCCCTTGTCGTTATTTGTTGACGATGGCACCTATATTTTTGTGTGGAGATTTACCTATACACTGTACCTACATATAAATTTTCATCAAAAATCGGGCTATGACATCTGGCGAATGTTCATTAAGAGATTATGCTGATACCTTGAAAATTACATAAATTATTGAGTTAATTATTTTCTTGTATTTTTATCCTCGTCCTAAGTGAAAATCCTCTAAAACAATTGTTGAATAAATTTCGCTATCCAAAATGTTTGATAAATCACTTCACAGCGAGAACACATTACTATTTTATACATTAAAAGATGCGTTACCTTATTTATGATTATATACTAAACCCTATATAAAACACGTAAATTATTCTTAAAAGTTCCTAAACTTCTTCACATTGAATACTATAAAAGTCAACATCGAATAAATGGAGATAGTGGTAAAATATACTTAAAGCGACATACAGGTACAATTACACGTTTATAAACAAAGAGGTTAACCATCTAAAGAACGTGAAGTTTTACGTTCAAAAAAATTGAAACATGGAAACCTTAAATTAATATCCAAAGTGTTGTTATATTTACCTATAATCTTAAAATGATACTTATCGCTTATTCTATGAACTTACACAAAAAGAAGTTGTTTACTTTTATTTCTTCTAGTGCTGAGTTTGAGTTCTGATATTGTTCTTAACTGTCAGGTAGTGTCTCATTTATCATCATTGTGTCTTCATAATCAACTTTGCTGTGATAACGGAAAGTGTCGTAACTGATTTTGTTTCTGAACTTTGGGTTGCCAGAAAATATTCCTTTCCTTAAGCAACACGAAACTAAGTTTTATGGGTTGATATTGTGCGTCCTATGACATAAAGTGTATTGGGCGTTATTTAGTACACTGCACAGCAGCGAAATGTATTGTCTTTTTTTCGTCAAAATTGAGTGGAATGTAGTTAAGTTTATTTGAGAGCTAGCAGTGAAAATGTATCTACGGATGTATTATCTTATGTTCAGTTTTCGTGAGAATCATAGGCCATTAAAAATGGAACCATACCCGAGGTCAAATTGGTATGCTAAACCGTACTCTTACAAGGGTCACTAGAATCATAGTAATTATTTGATTTCATTGATCATAATCATATTTTAATTACCAAAATATCCAAATAAAGAAAAACTATACAACTTTATGCTTAAAACAGGTGGTCACTTGGGGTATTTCGTAGCTGAATTACCAGAATATATATATTCTCCAGATAACACATGAAGACTTACTTGATGTTCTTTTCCGAAATGGAACTAACTTCATGCACAATAAAAACGCATGCAACATTGCTCTACAATAGCTTAGTGTATAAATGCATAAGCAGTTTATTTAAGCAATTGCGTTCCTACCTTATAGTAGAAAATATTATAAATTAATACCGCACCGCTTTTGGTAGAACATCACTAGTTCTTACAGCTCTGTGTCTTAAGTTCCACTGAAACGTGATTACAGGCTGTCATTTTTTTTATGATTTAGGACTTTTGTCGTGTTGCTAAGGCTTAGTACACGCCATATTTTAGGTCACACTATAGAAAAATGCCATTGGGAGATAATAGAGGCGATAGAATTTGGCATGTTATGGAACCATCAAGGTGTTATCCGCTTATTAGGAAAATGTTAAAGAAATACTCATGTACATGACGGAATGGTATGATCCTTCAAATAATAGAGACTTAAAATAAGACATCAGCCGCTTGCGTAGCCTAGTCGGTAGCGTGCTCGATTTCACTGCCAGCTGTCCCGGGTTCGATTCCCGGTGGGGCTAAAAATTTCGGCGTTGACACAGCAACGTGAGGACAATTGGGGAGCTACTTGACTAAAAGAAGTAGCGGACTCTGGTCATGCAAGTCAAACACACGGCTGCAAGGAGGCGTTACGCTGATCACGTAGCTCTCTAATAACTTGAACGTAATACAGTCGTCTGACAGGCCTAGGTTCCTTGGGGCTGTCGCACTAGCCAGTTTAGTTTAGTTAGGTTTAACATAAGACGTCCGACATATGTTAATGCGTAGCGTTTTACATCATGAGTTGTCAAAACTTCTTTACTGTTAGTACCTGGAACAGCCTTTGTTTTAATAATATTTTTTTCTCTTTCTTGTATACCATACAAAAGATTAAACAATTTGTCATTACAACATTGGTCTACACCATTCACCTAATCGTCTTAAAAATCTCAGATCTTTTTGTCTCTTGGTTGAAGATATGACGTTTGACAATGTAGTTGTGAAATCAAAGAAATTAGCTCCAATCTTCAAACTAAACCTATTAAAATATACGATTATATTTAGTTAATATCTCTCATTTTCAAAAAAATGAAAAAGGAAAATGTGTTGCGCATCAACCGTGCTGAATATAAATTTTGTCTAACAACATGTAAGCATTCCCTTCTCACCAAATTCTTTCTAATAATATATGTTGATAAAATGTCTGCAGTGCCCCGCATAAGCATGAACTACACATTACCTATTAGAGTTTAACCAATAAATAGAGGCAATCTCGTGCAGTTTCCTATAAAGTTTGCCAATACTTCATTTTATGAAATATTTATCCGTGTCTGTCCCTAAGTAGGTGGTGATTGAAATCTAATCAAAATATAATTTATGGTTATTATTGATAGTTAATAAAACATTGGGTTAAATCCCTAGATATGTAAATATAACTCAGATTTGAAAACATTTTGCACAATGGAGTAGTATTAAATATGATTTTAAGTTATTGGTACTCACCTGTTCTAGAAACTGATTTAATAGATGGCGTACTTTTTGGTTTATAAAAACTACCCCAATGTCTCTGAAGAGCCGCCATCCTTGACTGGAAAGCTGAAAAACGATATTACAGTAACACAATTTTCAAATAGAAATGTCGTCCCTTTACAAAGAGGATGCATAAGTCTTCAGGCTTTCAATATATTCAAAATTTACTAGATTATGTAAATCACCTTTTTTTTAATTCGTATTGCGGGTGGTGGGGATGTTCAGAGATATTCGAACCTTTCCGAATAATTTAAATACTTCACACGTACTATGGGTTGGTTTCCAAGAAACCATTTGGATTTGCTGCTAGAAGATTTCAAGAAGATTCACCAAATAATCACTAGTTTCTTCGATAATTTACCAGGTGTGTAAATATGAAACCAAAATTTGTGCATAGACGGCGTTAGATGCCACTGTGATTACCGTAAAACTGCGTCCTTGGCGCCACTTGCTTGTTTTGACTGCTGATAACGATTTGCAACTCACATCCAGACAAGCTTCATGTCATAGTGTGGTGTTTATTAACGTTCAACATGGCGCAATTTGTACCTACAAACAACAATGTGCGGACGGCATTGATTGTTTGTTACCATTTGAAGAAACTGCTACAGAATCGCATCGTATGCTTGTCGAGGCTTACGGTGTTCATGATCTTGGTAAGTCAGAGTGCTATGCGTGGTTTAAAAAAATTAAAAGGGGTGATTTTGATGTGAGAAACGAAGAACGTGGAAGACAACCGAAAAAGTTTGCAGACAGCGAATTGCAACATTTGTTGGATGAGGGTGACGCTCAAACGCAACAACAACTCGCAGATCAATTAAATGTGACAAAAGAAGAAGTTTCCATACGTTTAAAAGCCATGGGCAAGATTCAGAAGGTGGGAAAATGGATTCCACATACATTGACTGAACGACAGCAGGAACACCGAAAAACCACTTGCGAAATTCTGCTCGCCATGTACAAAAGGAAATCATTTCTCCATCGATTTGTAACTGGTGACGAAAAGTGTATCTATTTCAAGAATGCTAAGCGTAAAATATTATAGGTAGCTCCAGGAGAACCGGCGACATCGACTGATAGACCAAATTACTATGGATGGAAGACAATACGTTGTGTTTGGTGGCATCAGAAGGGAGTGATCTATTATGAATTTCTGAAACCTGGCGAAAACGTTAATACCTAATGTTACTGACAACAAATGATCGATTTGCATCAAGCTTTGCGTGAAAAATGACCAGAATATGACCAAAGACAACATAAAGTGATTATGATTTACGACAATGCACCCTCACACACAGCAAAACCGAGCAATAAAACGATTGCGACGTTTGGCTGAGAAATCTTTTCGCATGCGGCTTACTCACCAGACTTGGCGCCTTCCGATTTTCACTTATACGCATCCATGGGACACACACTTGCTGACCAGCTTCACATCTTACGAAAATGTACGAAAATGGCTTGATGACTGGTTAGCAGCACAAGAGGCACATTTTTTTTTTTTTTTTTTTTGGTCTGGCATTCACACATTACCGGAACAATGGCAGAAATGTTTCGCTAGCGATGGACAATACGTCGAATAAAATAATTATTAGTATTTTCATCGTATCACTGTGTCTTTTCTGAACATAAATTCCGGTTACATATTTACGCACCTGGTATAGCTGAGAATAAGTAATCTTACCCTTCTCAGAGAATCATATCTGATGTATTTATGGGTTTCTATTGAATGTGTTTCGCAAAGGAGAGCAAAAAATGTAACATTTATACCCATCTATGTGTTCAGTATCTTCGTCATACTCGTTAAAATAACATTTTTCCTAATGGTAAAAAGCGTATATTGCTGGCGGAGACTTCGTGCGATTTTTTTTTTAGTGTTTTCATTGGTCGTTCTGTGATTCCGAGTGATTCCGAGTGAGTAAGAAAATTTTGCTGTTCAAAGGTAGACAACTAGTGCAACATTTCCCTAATAATCTGCATTTTTCATCTTTGAGACCTACTTCTTTTTAGTTTTATCGGCAGTTTTGTTTTTTGATAGGTCATAGATTTACAACAAAATTTCAGGCCCATTCCTAGGGTGTTTATGGAAATTTGTGACTCAAAAATATAGCAAGACAACTGCGGCTTTCTTCTCTGAAGTTTAATGAACAAAGAATAATTGAAATAATGGAACCAGGAAGGGTGAATTCCGTGATAAGCGTTGTTTTCATACCTATTATTTTTTATTTGCCTTATACTGGAGTTCACGTGTTATAAGCTCCGGCGAAACAAAAATATAATAATTACCCAAGTAAGAGAGTTGTGATTCCAACTGGTGTTTCTTGTTGGCTCAATTCCACGCTGCTAGTCATTCGCCAGCTGGATTCCATGTTGAGAAGTATTCGAAGCTGTGCTGTTGTTAATTTCTGCTTGTGTGTTATTACTGTGTTTCTCCCTTTAAGATCGTTAGTGCTAGTACCAAAAAGAGTTGTGGTTAAGGAGGAAACATAAACGATGAAATTTTTGGATTGCCTGAAGAATTGCTGGTAAATGATATTCCAATTCAATAGCATGTAAATGATTAGTTTGAACTAGAAAAGGGAGAAAAGAAATGACGAATTAATTAAAGACTGTTCAGTTGCTGAGATTCCTAAGTCACAGGGAAAGACCTTCAACAAGGACATTTCTACTACTGCGGGTCTAAAACGAGTTTTTCGATACGTATTTTTTTTAACTTTAATTTGGATCTGTCTACTAACTTTTAATTTCGGTCCTTCACAGTTGGACCATTTACACCAACTTAAAATCCACACATAACTATGCCCCTGCCAGGATTCGAACTAGGACCTTCAAGTCGTTGGCCTAACACCTTTAAGCGCACGGCTAACTGATCGGCACGATTTTTGTTAAATTTAAACATATTATGAAATATCTTGTCAGAAAATACGCAACCCTTCTATGAGTACAATTTCTGCTCATGTAGAAAAATTACAAACCTCTCACGGCTAAATAGGTAAAGAAGGGATTCCTTGGTGTTTGCACCTGAAATTGTTCCGTTTGCAAAGTTTGTGAAAAAACGGAAGAAGATTGTTTCTGAAAGCCAAAGAACATAGATAGCTGGGACAATAGATTGGAAGCTAAGTACAAAGTATGCATTTATGTTCAGTACACACAATGGCTTGTATCGAAAACAAGCCTGTTCTTTGAAATCGTAATAAAAGTCAAACATTATCAAAATTGTCATTTTTCAAGCAAGCAACTGGAGTTACGAAG
The DNA here is from genome assembly GCA_022664845.1 of Lepisma saccharinum. Taxonomy (NCBI): domain Eukaryota; kingdom Metazoa; phylum Arthropoda; class Insecta; order Zygentoma; family Lepismatidae; genus Lepisma; species Lepisma saccharinum. The sequence continues at coordinate 73,537 of JAGDQP010002637.1, read as the reverse complement.
TACCTATTCGGATTACGAACCTAATTTTCCAAGTTCGTCTCCCTCTAGAGAACGTCGCTGCTGCTACTTTGAAGCAGGAGTTTTAACAAGGGACGTTATAATGAGTGTATCAACCACATTGGAAGACGTGCTTTCGTGTGTACTGATAATCTTGAATAGGAAATTATTCTTGCGATCCTAACAATTTATCTCTTACGTATCCACGCAAAAGACACATGTTAATCACCATTGTGGCAGGGGCACTAACCATCATACAGAGAAAATATAGTGATAACACACAAACTCAGATTATCAATAAAACAGGTTCGAAACTTTGTAGCATGGAACCCAACTGACGAATGGCTAATAACGTGGACGTGGACGATAAGAGTATCCGCCAATTGGCATATCCATAGCCCTACTTGAACAGTTATATTTTATTTCGCTCGACCTGATTGCATATGAACTATAGTATAAGGTAAATGTTGAATCAATCGCCGTCAAAGCAATTGCTGCTTCCTACAATCCACTCCTGTGACATTTCCTTCCAGGCAATATTGTTTCAATGATACTTACGATCATTAGAATCCGCATGAAAAGAATTCAACACTGGGACTTCCTACCTATTTCTAATGTGCTTCTCGCAAAAATCTCTGAAAGCGAAACTTGTTTTTAAAAAATAATAATGTTTTTTTTTTAAATTGTTAGAAGAATAAACTTGCATAACAGCAATAAGCATGGCCCTGAGTATTAGTGAAAAATGAGTTCTAAGACGTATGAAAAGGTAAAAACTTTCGATAAACTAAAAAACATGTTTCTCAAAGATGGAAAATGCTCGTGTTTACTAAGATGTTACGCAGATCATTTACTTACTACAGTAATTTATTCGGAGTCGATTTGGAACCTCAGGAGAACTTCCGAAAAAGCTTGAAGAATGAATCACATGAAACCTCTTACACTAATGTACACTTCTTATAACCTGACTAGGTTGATTTACAACGTGTTTCCTATGTAAACCCTAATGCGCGTACGTAAATAAGTACAGTATTTTAATTATACATATAACTAATTTAACTTCACATGAAGTCAAAATGTTTGTAACAAGTACGAACATAGAATTTGCTCTCATTTAATTTTAAAATAACTAATTTTGCAGATGTTGTATACTTGTTTCACATGTAATTTGTGTTGGCTTCAGTGGCAATGTAACGTGTAACTGAATTGCAAATAAAAGTTAGCATTATGAATGTTCTCGAGAATACCGCGGGTACAATATCTAACCAAGAAATTCATGTTATTTTGAACATGACACCAATTTTAAATTATGTATATATATATATATATATATATATATATATATATATATATATATATATATAGCCGCTGTATAATCTATTCGGTAGTGCGCTCGATTACAGTACGATCGGTCCTGGGTTCGATTCCAGCTGGGACTCAAAATTTCGGTTTTGACGACAAATCATGGGGACAATTGTGGAATTGCTGTAAACAAAGACAGTAGAAATCACATTTGAGAGCTTCGGCTCTCCTCTCCGAAAACGTCTGGTCAGCGTGGGATCAGTAGACAAACTCCTTCCTATTACTTAAAATATATACATAATCATACCTGACTGTGCTGTTAAACCCACTTTTCCATGTACCGGTAATAAATAGTTTGGCAGACATACGCTAGAATTTGTCTTAACTAATATACGGAGAGTTTTCTAAAAAGTAGGAGAAAAAGAAGGGAGAATCACAATAGGAACAGGGCAGAAGCCACACGAAGGCAACATTCAAAAGCAAATTCCAAAGCTCACTTGAATTAACCCCATGGAATTTTTGACAATGGAAAGTATCTTATACGAAATATTATCGAAACAATTATGTTAAACCGAAACACTCCCCTTGTAACTGAACGCACTCGGTTAGAAATAAAAAATGATAGCATACTTCGTTCCATGAATCCATTTTCTTTATTATAAAATATGAAGAAATAGCCATGTAAGATCAGAAGGGTTACCAACCGTAGGAGAAAGAATACCGTTACCTACTCTGATATCCAGTTTTGACTTGAAGTGATTACAAAACCAGCAAAGAATATAAACTTCCCAGGAGTGATTGGTTATTCCTCATTGTGTATAACATCAAGTAATTGTAAGCACGATATCATGAACAATACATAAGAACAACTCCAAGACAATAAAAGTCGATATTTTGCTCATTTATTCCCTGATTTAATAGATCAAGAAAGGACGCAACAAAATTATTAGTATAATATAGGACAGGCTTAGGACAAAGCACAACAGTTCCTACAAGCACAATACCTAGTACCATAGCATATACCTAACCAAGATCCGAAAATTAAACAAAAAATAGGACAGCACTTTTATATGTCTGCAGAAGAGTATTAAGGAAATATGGCATATCCGCTACTACGAACTTAAACAAAAGTTGTTTGTTTCTTGTTATCCCCAACAAAATTAAAACATTGAGATATAAGGTATATTTGTACCATGAAACAGCCCACGGCGTGACACTTCCCTCGGACAAATAAAAAAGGTAGAGCTAGCCCCTGTGCGATACGCACGCGCCGTGAACGACGCATGGGGACGTGGAAGTAGCGTGTCCACATTTTCTTGACCTACAATACTAAGTGAGGTGGGGTGTTAAGTCGCACGCTCGACCTCCTTTACCTTCCCAAGGTGCCCAGGAGTTCCAAGGGCACTCCGGTACTCAATGTGATAGGAGGCTGAGCGCGCCTCAGAGCGCTAGGCATAGGAACACTGCGTCAGTGTCCTGGCCAGTGTCAGACGTGCTACCGTCTGAGCCACGACGACTCGGACAAATATATGGTTATAATTTTAAAGCTTTTTATTCCTTATGGCTCCTTACATAAAGTTAATTTAGATGCCAGAATATTTTAATTCAAGTATTTTTAATACAAAACAGAAGTAGTTAATTCTGATTTTATTTTCGTAAGAGCAAGAAAAAACAAATTCCATGTTTCGTTGGAAGCTACTACAAGATATAAACTGTTCATACCATACCTGTGTGGACAGATTATATCATAAATGTAGCGAAATCTAGTCAACATTATGAAATTGTGAAGAGTTTACTCATCTATTAAAATAAGAAAGACTGACTGCTAATGTATTTAAAAATCGACGTTATTTAGAGGTCCATAATGATAAAGACTTTCGTATAAACCTACATAAAGTTTACATGCATTTCATTAACTATTAAACACAATATGAATCATTTCTCATTAACCAAATTGAAACATACTTTAAGTTATACATGAAACAACATCTTATTAAATCTGATTAAATATATGTGTAGGCTTAATGAAAATATTTCAATGGTCTGAGTCTTCGATGCCTAAACTCTGTCTTAATAAATTTAATTCAATTCAATTCAAGCACATTTCAACAGTGTACTGCATGATACTATATTGTGACCAATGCATACCTTTTCCATCTGGAGTTTTCTGATACGTGTTTAAGTCATTGCTGAAAGGTTCTCCTAAATAAAAAAAATGTAATCATATGGTTAAATCGAATCATACTAATACATAAAATAGTGTAAAAGAAAATAATTACAGTAAATAAATGTTCGTTCTCATAGTGAAGTAAATTACAGGCATTTAGATAAAGAAAGTCTAACTTATGTTTTTGCTGTACGCAAATACCACAATATTTCTTCCGATCATTTATTCATGTTTAAACGGATTATATTTGATTCCAAATTATATTTGTAGAAGATTAACCTTCGTAATTTTCAGTCCATCGACGATAGTTACGATGAGCCCTAATATTACCTACCAGATTATCAGCAGCTTTTTTCATTGGGTTAAGACGAATTGGCTTACACATCTGCCACAGATATTACAAAACATCGGATATGAACCTTATTTTAGAGAACTTGCAGAACTCACAATCCAGAATCTTTGTCTATTTTGGGGACACCGCCTGTGTAAAGGCAAGAGATGTTTGGGAAATTTATTGGCGGCCGAATGTGGAAATAAAAAATAG
>JAGDQP010002637.1:44860-69130 GCA_022664845.1 Lepisma saccharinum | reverse complement strand
ATATATATATATATATATATAATGTCTTGGAAGGCATCATATCACTCTATCACTCATTCGAGCTGATACACATTTATATATTCTACTTTGCAAATCTTAAATTTTAATAAAAAATTACTCACCCATAAAATCATAAAATACGAATACTGTAGAAGAGATGATGTCAAATGTAGATCTTTGCGATTTCGGTGGATATCCTATCGTAGTAGTTTTAGACAACGTACCGCTTTCTTGGGAGCTTGAAACGTATAAGGTGGTGCGAAAACATGACATAAGGTTACTCCATACGCATCTTTATTATTCCGAAAGTTATAGTCAGGTTTTATGGGCATTGCCGGATGTAAAAGTATCTGCTTTTAAATACAAGATTTGGAAATAACTAATCAAATGTAAGCAATGCGATATGAAATTCGCACACAAACTGCTACTAATTTGAAAATTACTTGCGGAATTATTTTGTAACTTTCAACTAAAAACTGGGGTCAAGCATTTATACAGACTACGAGTTTCCATTTTCATCAAACAAAATTCGTTTACCAGAATTAGAAATTATGTTTCGTGTAGAAATGTACAATATAAACACCTAAGTATGCGATGAATAAGGCATTGACGCACACCGGAAATAAAGTATTAAATAGCCAAATCAATGGAAGACTGCACTTTGTGCATTATGATCAAAAAAGTTACGCCTCGTTTTTATTCTGCAGGAAGAATTATGTTTTACACTTTTAGATTGGTGGATACAAGAACGTAAAAAGCAAAATAGTGATAGATGTGGAAAACCAAATTCATCCGATGAGATCTCTGAAAATACCTAAACCAAAACTATATTACCCATGTGAAATATACTAAACTCATTGAAGATGTACGGATATGATAGAAGAAGAGAAAGTGGAAACTGATATTCGAAGAACAATAGCAAGCACTATTTGTTTATAAGTTACGTTGGATCACAACAAAAAAATATTTATGATAATATATTTAAGGTTTTTGTCATTTTTAAAATATAATTCATTTGTATTGTGTGCTCTATTTATATTTAATTTTTATAAGAATTAAATATATTATTTTCTGATATCCGATATGGTGTAATGAACATATTTTTATTTATGCTAAATCATGTTACTTGAACTATTGTGGATTTGGACTATTGAAGGTTTAGTTATGACATTATAACTTCATGTAGGAGGGAGATGATTTTCAGGGACAACAAACATGAATATATGACCAACCATTGATGTAACTTTGAATAGGATTCAGCTGTGGACAGAAGGTAACACATTTTAGAGAGCAATTAAAATAATGTTTATTGTCAGTTCTCCTTTTAACAATGATGAATTTTACAGTTCAGTAGATAATAACTGATATAGCTAAAGATGCAAAAACTAATTTACCAATAGAACAGTAAAACTCAGTGAAATGTGCAACATTTATTCGGCTTGCCCATTACGTATACATCGATTACATAAATTCTTTGTTAAATGAGTATTGAACAGAAATCTACTAATTGTGTACACATTTTCATAGTGATAATTGGAAATTAAGTCAAAGTATTGAAACACAAATGTCTGATATATGGGCTTTAGTTTAGTTAGTATGAGTATGTATCGGGATTATATCTATTTAATAGGATAAGTCATTCAGAACAATATTAGTAAATATAGTACAATGCCACATTTTATGGAGAATGAATTACTACGGCCTAAAATTAATGATATGAGCTTTTAAGCGAATCATTTAAGTTAATCACAATATTCACCAAACACAAGATAGCAACATTGAATATTTTATGTTTGTTACAAATGTGTCTTATTCTAGTTTTCACTTATATCTGCATTGAAAATCTACATTTGAACAGATGTACGAAAAGTAAACTTGGCGTATAGAAAATATCTCCAATTTAACTATTACGCACGAATAGTATGATGAAATGTAGTAAAGACAATTAGCCAAGTTAACTTCATAGGTAGCCCATCGTCCATGACTATCAATACTTAACATTTGGTTTCTGAAAGGATCGATTATTAAGTAGTTATTAAGAGTTTAGCGTCTTCAGGTGCCTTAAAAGTCATGACATAATTGGAAAATGTAATTCCTAGTGCAAATTTCGGAAGGTTTAAAATATCACTTCGCTAACAAGTACATGACTATTAGCAAATCAATAATTTTACGACCAACTCCTTTGTATGCGGCAGAAAGAAAACTATTACTATTTTATCTAAAATATTGTTCATAAAATGCGGCTCTAAAAATCTTGACCCCTCAGAGAATAAGCAAAATCTTGAGTTGTACTAAAGATAGAACACAATTATATTTTTGTTCCCATCCGAGATGTCTTAGTCGTCGCGATTTCATAGTTAAAATGGTATTTGGTAAGTCATGCATCCCCTGGAGTTCATTGTGCATTGTCTTCTATTCTCCAGTCATCTCGTTCTGTTTCAATCTGTATTTCTCTCTTAGAACAGAGAGGACCCACGATAATAGGAAAAGTAGCTTTCGATGAAAAGTTTCAAAGGGATTTTCTAAGTAGTATTGATAGTAGTTATTATTTTATAGCTGAGAGATATAATTAAATTCTGCGTGAGTTTCAGAACAAAGCCGATTTGTCACTATCATAAGTATACGTTGAATATGATATTATTACTTTTAGAGGAAGTGACAAATACAGCAAACATACTGAGAAAAATGCTGTGATTCTTTGTTGTTACTACAAGATATCTTAACCAATGTTATAGTTAGTGTTACAACTGGTAATAAGAGTTCAAGACGGAAGATAATGCTATAAGGATTTTTTTCACAGCATTTAAATTTCCCGTCCCTGTATTTAACGCAGCGTAATAGTGCAGCTACTTTTTAAGATATTAACGTTGCTGTCTAAAATAAAGTAAAGAGTGTGGGACAGGTTGCTCCCTCCCTCAAAAGTTTTCACGTGGGAGCCTTGAATAGGCACCTAAAATATGAAGTATATAAAATGTAAAGTTCTGTGATCATATTACTCCCATGAAGATGTTGGTATTTAATCTGGTTGAAACTGCTAAACTAGTAAAATTAAAGTGTTTTTTTTTAGCCTGTACTCAGTCTATACTGCAGAAGCACCATACCAGACCAAGTCACTACGAAAGATTAATAGTAGAAAAATCAAATTATTATATGGGTGGAAAATGAGGTTTTAATTTGTTCCAGTCTGTTTTTGTAAATTCAGTCATTTTACAACGAGCCTAAGAATTCTACATAAGGATCTTTTGAAGAAAAGAATTGCAATTTGAGATTTTGTTAGTAATTTTCCCCTCCAAGCACGACTCGTGTTCCATGGTTTATCACGATGCTAATAAATAATTTACCTTAAGATACTTTAAAATATTTTGCTAAACTAGAATTTAGTTTCATCGAGAAAAATAAAACTAATTATGGAAATAGGTTGGAATAAGGAATGAAGGATGTAGCTGGATATTGATTTCCGTCTTACAACCTTCCTAATGTTAACAGTCATCTCTACCATGGCGATCTAACTGTATTTATAAAACCCAATCTTGTTTGTAACAAGATGTTGTATTCGCAATGATAATTTGCTCGTATAATTTAGCCAGTCTTTCCATTAAGTCTAATCCGCAGCTCTCCTTTACAACTTATGTCAAAGTCTTCGGAGCTTTACTGTGGCCCCAAAATGGCGTAACTCCTTACCTAAGGGCTGTAAATTTCTTGGTATTCTCTTTGTATTATTAAATTGTAGACACTTTCTCGATGGTGGTTCTAAGGACTTTAGTTGATAATCAGCTAAATAAATATATTTACTGGATCTTAAGTGGAAATTAGGTTCAATGAATTCTTCTACACAAATATTTGTTTTTCGATGACATTTTTGTGCCTTTAGCCAAAGTTCCGAATACTCATAAACGACGTGATCCATGGAATAAGGAAAAGGGTGAAATTCGATTTGCAACCATACATAGATATACACTTTAATGGCGTATTGGGCAAATTAACATCATAATCCTTCCGATCGATCTGTGCAGGTGCATAAACCAAGTGTTCTGAACTCGATAGTTAACCAACAAGACACAAAACTATTAGTAACACAATTTCTGTTCTTACGATTCCTAAGATAAGATAACTTGAATTTTATGGACGGTAAGCTCACTATGGCTTACGCCCCTCCCAACGTAAGAATCGTCGATTACCTTGCACTAGAGACTGACTGTTAAAGATTTAGCAAAATCTATTTGTTTCTAAAATCGAATTGTCTACAAAATTGTCCTTGCAGCTGGGTAAACAATATTGAATGTATTTTACTCTTAAAGCTCGTTTTCGGATATTCGTTGTGATTTACTATATTTGAACTCGACGATCATTTCGTGAGATTCCTGTTCACACCATTACGGGACCTTCTTAGACGTTAAATTCCAATGCACACGATAAAATCGTTATAACATTGTTGCACAAATTCTGCTGGTGTATAATAGACATTTAACATATTATTATTATATTTTTTTTTATTTTGAGAGTAATTGTTGTTCCCCGCAAACTGTCATGCCCTTTCTTCTGATGTCGATTCCACCTATCCCTAAGAGAAAACCCATTTTAGTTATTCATTTTCTTAACATTTCAATCAATTTGTACCTATTCAATAACAAGTCTATTGTATATTCAGGATGTCTTCAGGATGTCTTCTGTCTTCTATTGTATATTCGCCTTTCTTCAAACAGTATTCTATGATTTATCAAATGCTGTGCAGTATATTACACAGTATACTTGTGTAAATAATCCTTAGGGATCAAAGTAGTTATTTTATCCTGCATTGGATGAAACACACGTCACATTTAAAAGACACGCTTGCTCTTAAAATGAGGGAAGTAGCATATATGAAATATGGAACCTTATTATTGAGTAGATTGGCCCCACAGTTCAATGCAGGATGACAAAACACATTAGAGTACGGTTATTTAGAAACGTCAACTGTTACAGAACACTGGAGTGAAGAAAAAATGGAATTAACGTAGAATATTGTTTAGAAGAAAACGATTTCTATATCTGGAGAAGAGAATTTACAACATGCTTGTTCTTGAATGTGTAAAATTTAACTTAAATGATAAGAAAAGCAATGACTGACCCCGTTTGTCATGAGTGATTAACGGAAAGTACTTTTAAGAAGGATATCGACATCAGAGGTATAGGCATAACAATTTGCTTAGAAGAACAAATGATTTTAAATCCAATATATATATATTACACCCATATTTTAAATCTGTAGAATTATAGAATTTATAAAACAATTTTATCACTTTCGTTGTAATTTAACTTCAAACAATATCCCCTGACTACGCGAGCTGGAATTCTTACAGAACAACTGTCGGTCTCAAAAAACAAAAATAAATTGAATACCTGAAAACGAGTTTTATTAGTTAAGTGCCAGACATACGTAGTGAAAATCTAAAATCATATTTTAAATTGAATCTTACTTATTTTTTGTGGTGGATAAGCACGACCGAAAGATATACGATTCTAATGACTGACACCACCTCAGGAACAAAATATAAGTTTTCGAAATTTTGAGTGTGATGTTGGCCTCTCTAAAAAGTTTAAAATTTGATTTTTCAACGTATTTAGCAGATAAGAAACTCCTAACACTACATTCTTACTCAAACGAGACACAAACGATGACACATCTTTTGGATAAAATTTTCTAAACTTAATTGCAATAATTTATGAAATGATTGAATCGATAGATATATAAAGATAGATAAAATTAGTTTATGGACGATGGATGAATTGAATTGGAAATTAGAATTCCCAGCGAATTTTAAGCACTGGCTTACATTTATGGTGTTTGAGCGATAGAGCGCACACTACTGTTAAATGTGGTTAGTTTGATTTCGGATAGTAGCATGCTAGCTTTGTGGTGGGAGAAAACTGGATTGCTGGCGTTTTTTTTTTCTGGAGGGCATCCCCTATTTCGCCCTCTATTTTCATTCTAGCAAATAAATTATCATCATTCAAAAAAGCTGGGTTCGGCTCGCGTCAACACGTGTGTCTGAAGATAAATAACCAATTTCTCCCTTGGAAAGAGGAAGGAATTTCATTTGAAGAAACGTCTAGGACTGTAACTCGAAGCACGATACAACATGCTCCTGCTGATACCAAACAGGATGTGCAGCGAAAACTAACTGATGCATCGCAGAATTTCTGGGAAGAATGGTTCCTAGCTAGAATATTATATAGTGTAATACCGGACGTGGCTGGGAGAATGGAGCTTGACGTGGAGATTACGGGAGGAATTCTACACTTCCTCATGGGACATGGTACATTAAAGCAGAAACTAAAGGACATGAATATAGCTGAGGATAACCATATCGCGCCTATGGGTCGGTCGCTACCCCAGAACACGTAATGCTAAGATGTGAATAAACAGAAAACCTGGTTGACGAACAAAGAACTCTCCTGGTGGACATGAAAAACGTAGAAGTTCTGTGAACACTAAAACTGGCTTTTATGTTCTTCGAAATAACACAAAAATTAACAGAATATCATAGAAGGAAATTTATATAGAGGGGTTACCGAATCCTGGCGCGGCGAAGACCAGGTACTGACCAATAGAAAATATGTTAGAGTGCTGATACCGCATGGAGGAAAACGTGACGCGGACCTCTCGAGCGAGGCGTGTGCGCGGCCGGTTTGACGGGCGTTAACATCACTATTAGTAGGTAGGATGGAACAATCCGGGAATTCGAACAATCCGAAACTAAACAACATAACCTAAGCATTTTAAAAATAAATTAACTAATAACTAACCTCCATCTAAAACAAAACTAAAACAATAATAGTGCTTAAAATCAAGTTCAACTAAATAAAATTAATGAATATGAGTAGACTTGAGTGTGTCTGCGAGTGCAGGAAACCAACGGTATTCTGGTGGGTGTCATGATGCAGGAAACCGGCAGCAAGAGACACTCAAGCTTTAGGGTGCGTGCATGTAAGTGGTGACGGGGATCCAAATAAAATAGATTACAAATACAAGTAAACGAAAATAAATGCTGTTAAATGTTTTTGTATAAAATAGCAAATAAAAGATAATGGAAGGGCATGCACCCCAGGAAAAGTTCAACAATTAGGAACAAACATCAGGGGAACATCTGGATATCTAACCAAAAGTCCATCCCGCAACACCCGAAGTCAAAACAAAGGGAACCAAGGAGCTTCTCGGACTGTCGGAACATCGACAAACCTAAACCCCACAACGCCCACCACCACCAGCCTTATTGCTTGAAGATCATGAACCTTGCAACCTGGTGCCAACTTTCACTGTTCCACTTCTCCTAGGAACTTGGCTCATTCAGCCTCCATTTCACCACTCTTTAGGGCTAAAGAACTTGGCTGAGCTTTTAACACCTCTGGTGTTTTCTTTGTTATTTCACAGCTTTCTTCCTTATATATAAAGAAAAGAAAAAGTTTTATTTTCAAAATTGTTTGCCATTAGCTAACACCTACACACAGTCTAGGCACTGCGAGAACAGTAAATGCCCGGACCGCATATTCCAATATTGCCCGATATGCTGAATTCCACAGTCCATTAGATGGAGCTCATGGTACCTAAAATTTCGTACATTTCTGTTACCTTAAAATCAATGTACGTACGAATTGCTACTGGCGATGAATCTCGTTACGCAAGCGGAGCAAGCGGGATGAGCTTATCGCGCTCGAAATTTGAGAACGAAAAGTGTAATACAGGAGTCTAGTGAATATACATAAACACGATCTAAATTAAAATTTAAAAAGCCTGGGTATGTTTGTTCTGTTAAGTTATGCAACTGCATGAAATTTATTATTTTCCCTACGGTTAACTGCACTTAATGGTTTGAAAAAGAGAAGATGTTTTCACTAACACTCACCACCATCACGCTCAAGAGATCGAGTCGGCACATGTTATTGTGAGTAAATAATGTTGCACTTCATAACCGCAACTTACATTACCTAGGCTACTTTAACCCACGGTCACTAATCTAAAATAATCTACGATAAATGCAAGAACGCAATTAATAATAATACATATAAACATATAGAAACATATCTTAAAAGAAAAAAAACACTATAAAATCTTGCTTCTGCCGGGAATCGAACACGGGATGTAAGAAGCGAACGATTTAACAAGTTCTTTTTAATCCTCGTTTATTTAGTTTCCTGTTACATAACATTTAATTATACAATTGTCACTTTTATATTTGTCCGTTTATCTTACTTATAACCTAAGTTAAAATCAAACTTACACAAACAATCATGTTTAGGCGGGATTTGAACCCGCGGTCTTGTAGTCGATGGACAAACGCACTAGACCGCTCGACCGTCTCGATCGGCAAACCAGTGATCCACGTTAGGAAATTACAAACCTTCATTTAGAAATTGGATTTACAGTTCACGTGTTACATAAGAAGCTAGACATCGCTCGTGCAAATGGCATCTTCCCTGCAAATTTCGATATTCTGTTCAAGCAAAGAGCAAAGCAATAAGCCCTTATTGATCGTCATACCATTCAATTTAGAAATTTAAAAACAAATACCCAATATTTATTAGTAAGCGATTTTCCACCAACCGTGATAGTCCAAGTAGAATATTTCTCGCCTTTTCTCTTTTTTTCTATAGTCTTCTCCCAATTCACACCATTTTCACTTCTACCTATGCATACAACCTGGTTTCCACGACCCCCATCCCATCTAACAAAAGGAAGGAAAAACTAATATTTCTGAACCATTAAGATTCCTCCTCAACTGCACATTAATTATCACCACTGCTTAGAACTGACGAAATTGGCTGAACTTTTTGCACTTTTGGTGTTTCTGGTGGTAATTCACAGGTTTTTGTACGTGTATAATATATATATATTAATTTTATTTATGTTTTTAGGCATCTGTGGCTCAGGCCGGGATAGTGGAGGGGAAAGGATCGGGAAGGTGTGAGCTACGGCTATCTTGAAGGTGCTATCTCGGCATTTGACTGGCGTGACTGAGGGAAACCCCTGGAAAAACCTGATGTATGATGGTCCGCCGTTAGGATCGAATTTACGATCTCCCGAATGTTAAGCCAACGCTCTACCGTTGAGCTACGGCGGCTCATTATATTTATACTAGCTTAGCCCCCATAATCCGGTGGCAGTTTGCGCCTCTTTTATCGTATCAACTCTTCAGGGGACTTGGCTCCCATGGTGCACATCTTCCCTCTTACCCCCAAACCCGTTTATTGTGCGACTCTAAAACCCACCTTGCCCATCATCACCTAATGTTCGAAAATCATGAACCTGCTACCTCGCACCAACTTCCAGTTTTCCTATTACATGCTGTCGCCTAGGAACTTGGCTCATCAATCTCCCATTTCACCAGTGTTTAGATCTGAAGAACTTGGCTGAACGTTTTACATATCTGGTGATTTTTTTTTCTCGGATTTCACCGCTTTTTTTACCTGTAGGCCTTGGAAAATTTGTGGCTCCGCCTCCATTATCTTAGCCAGCCTATCCGGGGGACTGCGCCCTCATAGTGTAAATCTTCTCCCATACGCCTCGTGGGCAGCGCCCCTATAGGTGAGTTTTTCCCCCACTTATTGTAAAATATTTGTCATAGCACAACTTCATACTACATGCCGTTTATCTAGCTTCAGTGGTTTGGAAAATGGGGTTTGGGGTGCCCTTTTGGATTAAAGATGACGACTTTTTAATGTTTTATATTGTAATGACCTAATTGTGATGGTACACCTTCATACCAAATTTCATTTCTCTAACTTAATTGGTGTGGGAAATGGCTTTTGGGTGGGCATTTAGAATTCAAAATGGCGACCTTTTCAACATTTATAATATTTTGTTAACCTGCTATTGATGTACTTTCATATACTGTTTCGCCTTTCTTACTTCAGCCGTTTAGGATGTATATTCTGTAAAATTGTAGGTTTGGCGGCCATTTTGGATCCAAGATGGCGACTTTTTTAAAATTTGGGAATTATTCCTGAACCTACTAATCATCCTCCACTTTTATGCCAAATTTATTGTTTCTAACTTATTTCAAAAGCCTTAAACAATATTATGAGAGTCCGTCAGTGAGTGAACGAGTCAGTTAGCCTAAAATACGTAATTACGAGGGTCTATATCGCGAATACGCTTCAAGCTACGAACATGAAATTTTACACGCCTTCACATATTTTCCAAGTCTCCTTAACTTCACAAGCTCATATTACTATCTGTTACATCTTTTTTCCTTACGGGGCCTCGAAATCTCAGATTTCACCATAAACTTATGTTCATGTATGACATGCTTCTGGCAGTGCTGAAGTTTTGAGACGCGAATAACTTGGTTGCATGCACTGCCGTGCATGTTGATATTATTAAAGCACAGGGATTAGAGTTTTACTTTATTAATAAATAAGGAATTTAATTTTGAAATTCTCTATTATGAATATTGATCTATTATGTAAATCACAGTTTCCACACTGTGCTGTGTGCTTCATAAACATGTTGTTTAACTCTCGAATTACGATTTTATTTTACATAACGGTTTTAGTGAGCTTTGGTTCTGGCCGTGACACAGTAGGATCTTTCAAAGTAAATGGCTAGAGCCTAGTTTGAAATTATGACCTGTTGTGATAACGAAAAATCTTTGAAAACCAGAGTCACGATCGGTGCAACTTTTTGCTCAAAGGACTATTCGATGGTTACAAAATCTATCCTAGATAATAACAAACATGTAATAACCTTTGAAGTATGATTGAACAAGTAAATCCGGTTCCTAATATTGCAAATGCAATGGCATGAAATCTTAACTTCTAATTCGTAATTTATGTTCGCAAAGTTAGTAGAAATAAAGTGTATTTTACTTTAATGTATAATTTATGACTTAACAAGAAATTGTTATTGTATATGTTATTGTAAAAAAAATGATTATTAAATAATGTTAGAACACTGTCCGAAACTAAGCAATTTCCACCTAACATGTCTACGTATCATATATGTATGTATTTCCTTTATTCGGTGAAAGTAATCACCTTACAAGGATTGTACAAAAATTTAGACACAAAAGAATATCAGCATTTAACATATTGTACTGTTTCGTTTCGTTAATAGGAATATATCTTGTACTTAGTTTTAGACATAATCAGCGGTAAGAAATTTGATCTTTTGTCAACCACTATATATATAGATCAAATTATAATATGGAACATGTGTAGTGTACGCTTTTCGTTTCGATGTCATCAACGTAATGACATCTGCTTCAAAATGCAAACGTCTATATTTAAAATGATGAATAAATATACGCCATTTCATTGCAGGAATATCTACGTTTTGTACAAGATAATCAAATAGATCTTTCATGTATGGGATACATTATTTTGAACATATCATGAAGCCGCAGTGTAGTTAGTAAAATGTTGGCTTCACATTTATTTATCGTGGTATCGATCCCCGCGGCGACTACTCCGACTGTATATTTCCCAAATTGGTAACGATTTCTCTAGCAGTGAAAAATTGTGATATGTAGAAGAAAATTCGCTGACGGCTAAAAATATGAAGTTAGAGCAAAAACAACATTTGATGTGAAATCGTTGAATGGAGCAATTACAATACATTGAAATTATGTTCTCATTACAAGCCAAACTGAAAATTTAAAATAATACTAATATAATTTATAGAAATGACTTGTTTGGTCAACAATATTAGATTTTTCTCTTTCCGTGACCAAAGTCGTTCACCATCATCCAGGTTGTTGCAACACTTCTTGATCTCTTTGGAGAATAGCAATATACAAAGTGACACCAAAATCACAGATGCAGGTGCAATAGTTCCAAATATTCAGTTGTTTGTATTCTAGAAATTACTGGTTTCGCCAGCAATATCCGTTTCATCCCTCTTCATGTCCCAAGACAATGATTGCCATAACTTGTTGATTATGACAGTTGTAATACCTTACAATATGATACGACAATTCTAGTTTTTAATGCCATAGTTCCAAAAATGTTTTATGTGAGAAATTATTTTTTTCTACAACTATACTGTTTTCGTTCCTTTCCACGATCCAAGTCGGCCACCACCACCCAAGTAATGAGCAATTACTTATTGATTCTTTGGCCTTAAAATTGGATGGTAATTTTAAGTAAAATTGTTTCGAATATGATGTTTCCTTGTGTGATAGAAATGAATTACTTCGGCGACCATATAAACCTAATTTGTTTCGTGGTTCAAGATGGTGGTCACCATTAATAGTTGATCACTATTGATATAAAACCCTACAGTTTGGAACAAGAGCACTAGGATTAGATGCAATATTTCTGAAGATATGAGTATTTCTATACCATAAAAACTTCGTCAGCCATATTGGATTCTGCTTTTATATCAACTAAGTCTGCCACAATCACTATTCGATCATTCTGTCGCCATCACAGTCGAAAACGTAACGATTTATAATAAAAATTGTGTTCATAGGTAAAATACTTCCGAATATGTGGTTGCTTGAATGTTAGAAAATATTATTTGGCAGCCATTTTTCTTCGTCCCTTCTGGTGGCGTAAGAAGGAGGTCACAATTATCTGTTTATCATTTCTCCTATAAACCTTACAATTTAACAGCAGATATAAAGTTTTATGTGCAATATTTCCGAAGCTCTGGTTACGTCTTTCCTTGAAATGATTTGCACTGGTAGGTACGTAGGATTTGCCCTCACCATTGGCTCAGATGGACATCTGATAACTATTTTGTTAACAAAACCAAACAACCTTACACCAAATTGAGGATGTTCCTGCATTAGGCCCTAAAATATGGTAATTTGCATGTTAGAAATTGCATTCTTCCGACGGGTATATTGGATTCATTCTCCCTTTGCCCCACTACTCATATAGCTACCATTACTTTTAAGCCATGTCCCAAAACCTACATAACGAAACCTTCCACAATATTGTATCCTCACACTGTGCACGGGAGTCCTTCGAATCTCGGACTATTACGCACCTCCATATCGATCTAAATTATGTTTATTGCTATGGTGTCAATCGTTTAGTTCACAACAAAGTATTAGACAAAACAATTAGAACACAAGAAACTAGAAACAATAACAATTAAATATTTACCTTGCCGAGTGATACGATTTGAAATGTCTTCAGGCAGTCCTTGCTTACTCTTTAAATTGCTACCAAGTATGGGTGCTGTTTTAGAATCTCCTGAGAAAACAAGACATATATGTATTACTGTTTATAGGAACCAAGAAATGTTTCTGTAATTAGCTAAACATACATCCTCACAACATTTCGGTTATTTATATTTAGTAACACTTAAAAGTCGTACATACTTTCATTATTGCCAATTCTCAATAAACACTAAAGCTAATATTTCTTGCATGGCACAATTTATATGGTGTCAGAGATTTTTCACTCAGTAAAGATATATAATACAAATTTAGAATGAAAAATATTGAATATCTAGTGTACTTATTATTAATAAATGAGTACTTTATCCTCCTGAGAACAGAATAAACAACAGTCTGGTTTTTGAATCTGTGAAAATCGAGTTCAGTGATGGAACAATGAATAATGAAAACAGGTCGTACTAAGTGATATTTGGAAGGTAGTTTTAAGAAGCACATCCACATCAGAGGGAGGCATAAGAATTTGTCTTGAATAGCAAATAATTTCAAATTCAAAAAATAAAAACATGTTACAAGTACATTGTCTTCCGGTACAATTTATGCAGCAATGTAATAACGACTTTATAACACATTGCAGATTAACCAAAAACAAGATCGCTTGATTATGTGAGCAGGAGACACTTAAGAAACGACCGTCTGGTTCGAAATAATAAAACACAATGAATATCTTGAAACGAGTTTTATTAGTGAAATAACATATATATGTTGAGAAAATATATGAAAGCAGATTTTAATTTAAATGTAGCATAATTGATGTGACGTTCTGAGCACGAGCAAAATTTTATGTCTAAAATGACTTATACCAATACGGTTACAACATTAAATGTTTCGAAATTTTGAGTGTAAGGCAGGCTCCCCTAACAAATTTAAAATCTTATTGTTCTCAATGTATTTATCAGATAAACTCTTAATTCGATAATGTAGCACTGAACGAGACACAAACGTATGTTCCATATTTTTTTTAATTATTATTTATTGATTTAAAGAGTGGGTCTACCCAACAGATCATTGTTGTTAATGTTTGAATTATTTGAGCTCTTCGTTGCGTTGTTCAGCCCAATAGACATAGAAATGGCATGCATACACCAGATGAATTAATGCAATGATCGAGTTGATTTATAAATTCGAATTTCCATAGAGTACGATAACAAACTAACATTTTTTAAAATTACTAACGCGTGTATCCCACATCAAATCTCCATTGCTGGTTAAGGGAGGTAGTGAAAAATCCTAGGTGGAAGAAAGCAGTATTAAATTATGAAAATATTTACGAGCAATTTCGTTAAGTTTAGCCTAGAGAAATTAATTTGTATCGTCTTAATCTATCAGCTGCTCTGGTGGCTCAGGCGTATTTTTTTAGGAATCACGTTTCGCCCTTCTTATTGTTTCCACATAGAAGTTCATCATCGAAACATTAACTATAAACTAGAGCCGACTTACATTAATCCGCACATATAAAGAAAATGGCCGTTTTTACACACGAAAAGAGGAAAGAATTACATTTGAAGAATTGCAGTAGTCAGACATGTAGTTTAAAACTCGTAACTGTGAAGTTACCTATTAATAAAGCTCGTAATTCATCGGAAAATAATTGCTGAAGGTGTATCGACTTAGCAAATAAAAACCAACACTTTATCAATGTTTCCCTAGTTAGCTGTTATTGCCGAAATATTGCAGCAAAGAGGCAATTGCTGAGTGAAAGGAGTACTGCGCATAAGGACCGTTTTCTGCCTCTCATCCGATTTTAATGAAATTTTACACGTGCTAAATAGACAATATGAGAGTTCAAATAATCCAAATCCTATGTCCATACCACTAAAGGTTATCATGGAAAGCGTGACCAAACATGACCACTTCCGGATTCTAATTTGAATAGTGTTGTTCAAAATAAATTCTGATATCTCCAGAATGGCTTACGCTATCAAATCCAAATTTCCTATGGAAAGTACTAATATAATGAGCATCTTACACTGTAAACCAAGTGAGAGAGAGGATGTTTCAGTAGTTAGTTAGTTCTACAGTATTCTATCTAAGGCATTCAAATTTTCATAAAAGTGCAAGAGATTTGGAAATGGTCCTTGTCTTACTTGTGATACAGTCTCTTTGTTAAACTTGTCCAAATACATTTTTAACCGCTGTATATTTTTTTCTCTATCTATAGGTTAAATTAGAAACTAAAAAACACGGTATTAATGGTAAACAATAATTGCATCAAACAGCAGTTTCAAGGATATATTTCCTAGTGCAAGTCTACTACTTTTCTGTGAGTTCTTCCTGTCGCTTATTTTTCTTGTATATTTTTATTTTTCTTAAATTATGCTTTTATATGATAAAATCACGATCAATGATCTTGATCAAACGACAGAAAATGGCGTTCATTTTTTTCTTTTATTCTTTCTTTTCTTTTTTTTTACTAAATAATCTTTGTCGATTTTATGCATGAAACTCCAGAAGCAACAGAAGCAATGCACGAATTAACTCCTTTAGCCAGGGGAGAGTTATTATACGTGATATAATTTATATAAGTGCTGTAACACATGAGTTTCAGGGAGGAATTTATCAATGAAATCGATTTGCCAAAGGGAAATGAGCTTAGTAGAAGGGTAAAACGAATTACATGTACTGTAGAAATAGGAGAACCGACTTGACCTTATCATTTGCCCCCCTTCCATTAGGGGAGCCTACTTCAACCTTGGGGGAGCAAGGCCCCCAAAGCCCTTCCGGGATCGGCGCGCTTGATTGCAGGAACAAACGAAAGTTATCGGGGGGTTAGGAAGCTTTTCCCTTATACTTATATCAAAATTTGCTAATAGTTGATGATAAGCATTTCTCAACGAGAAAGACGAAATATAATAGCGAACAATTGTGTGTTTGCACAGGGAAGCTTTCTAAGTAGCAGGGAGCGGGCGTATACTTACTTCTAAATTCAATAATAGTTTAAATTAAGCCATTTTCTATGAGAAAGGACGAAATACATTAGCAAACAATATGGTGTATACAAGCAGAGGAATCTTTCTTAAGGTGCGAGGCCAGGGCGATTGCCCTCCGACTACTTACATGAAATTTCCCTAACAGTTAAATATAAGCGCTTCTATAAGGAGAGAAGCGAAATATAATAATTAACTCTTGAGGTTCCCCAGAAACTCCGTTATAAGTGTTGCCAGCACATGTCAAAATATGTCTTACGAAAAATGAGGTGCCGTTCCAAAGGTTTTAGTGCAAAGATTCGTGATTAATGTAGTAGTTCAGTGTTGCCAGCGCATTAAAAACTATATATTATTCAAATTTCTTCCATTACGCTATACCTAGCTGCGCCCACCTTGGCATAAACATTATTTGACAGAAGTACTGTTTATTCTCTCGAATCTAAGCACTGCACTTATCAGTGTTGCCAAGATATTTTAGAAAAAAAAATATGCTTGAAAAAATATGTTTGCGTGGCTTAAATTCTATTAAGCAGTGGTGCTAACGAGACGAGATTAAGATTGTTTCGCCTCGAGAATTTCTTATACAGAGAGTGTATCGTCTCTAAATGTTGTATAATTTACATTACGAGAGCTCTGTCTCGTCTCGTTTTATAGACATTTCGCTATCTCGTCTCGTCTCGTGGCAACACTACTAGACCAGAACCTTTGAGATTTTTAAAATCGCAGCTAACTTCTTTTTCTTCATATTATTATTATTATTATTATTATTATTGTTTACGCTGTGTTTGAATTTACTGAGTTGACTGAAACTTTCTAGTAACAAATATGCATTCCCCCTAATCGATAATTTGATATGTTGTTCATTCCTGAGGGGATTACTTGAATCTTATAGTCCAGAAGAAGTTTGATAATCGGAACTAGACTTCTTTGTTCGGTCAAAATTGAAGTTTTTATAAGATACAGCCCTTTATTGAAACGGGGGTAGTTTTAACTCATCTCGTAATATTCACTTTTGTTCTCATTATTTTAGAATGCAAAACCATTCACTTCTTATTTGTTTAAAGGAAAAGTAGATAGACAATATTGTAGTATTGTTTCGTAAACAGAAACATTTGCAGATTTTCGTTTAGTTATTTCATTCTTGATTCTCCATGTCATAAACCCAATTCAAAATATGGAAACATTGCGGCTACATCTGAAAATATTTGTTACGATGTCATCAACGTTACGACATCTGCTTGCAACAGGAATTTTCTATATCTAAAATTATAAATAAATATACACAAATTCACTGCATAAATATGTACGTTTTGTTTAGAATAAGTAAATAGATCCTCCATATATGAGATACATTATGCTGAACATATCATGAAGCCGCAGCACAGTAAGTAGAAAGTTGGTTTCACATATAGTAGTCGTGGTATTGAACCCCGCGGCTATTATTCTGAATTAAATGTATTCATTGTTATTTTTACACACATAATGTTAAAGTTTGGATTTTGCATTTGAAACCAGGCCCTGGCCGACCATTCAGGATGCACTTGAAAATCTTTCACCGGTAAATTCGGCGAAAAGTAATGAATACCAATTAAAATGACTTCATACAGGCAAGTTTTACTTTCACGAAAATAATGTCTAGATGCTCGAATAGCACTGCTATAATTTCATAAATGAATTTCTTATTTAGAAATAAAATACATCCTCCACCATTTTTTGCAGTTATTTGGGTAAAGAAAGAAAGTATTTTTACTTTTACACATTATACCCATCCGACAAATGTGTTAAATGATTGTTATCAGGCTCCAGCCAACTCTCCGTTACAAAAACAAAACTGAAGTTTTCACAATGCATATTATCCACGACCTGCAGTTCTTTTTCGTTTATTCCATTAACATTCTGATATAACAAGATGAAGCAATTTTTTGTTTCAATATTACTTTCCATCATCATTTTGTACACCTGGTTCTTTTGTATTTAATGAGCCTTTATCGCACTCTGCTGTCACCTTTGTACTTAAAGAACCGTTGTTATTCCCTACCACCACTTGTGTACTACCATTACCGTCCAAATCATTCGTATTATCTTAAGGACTTAAATCCGCTATTAGTTTATATCTTAATTTACCACAGACATTTGTAACCAGAACACCATTCGGCCAAACATGTTGATTACAAACATTACCAAACTGGCTTTCAGGTACCCTTGCATAAAGTGAGGACTGACTATAGTCTTTCGTTTTTAATTTAACGCATCGCACAGCTTCAGTTGTTGCATTGTCTTTTATAAAATCACCAAGTTCCTTACAGTAAACAGATGGATCAAGCCTCGTCACAAAAGCGCTTTTATCCATAAGTTTTTTTTTTTTTTACTTTACGCCTCATGCAACTTTTGTTGCCTTGTAGCAAGTTTGACCTAGAAATGAGAGGTGCAGTCCATGAGTCACGTACTTCTGTCTGTCGTCATCCTCTGCTCCCAACCTTGCAATTCGTAGCAATTTGCCACTGATAAAGCATCTTGTTGTTTGTGGCCACTGACACACTTTATCACTGACCTTGTCAATAACACCCACACTGACATCACCTCATACACTAGCTATTTGCGGGAATTGACCAACAACAATCTCACCACACTGAGGTATAAGTAATGACATATTCACAGTTCCGTCACTTGTAGAGATAGAAAGATTGCCAACAGCTGCAGCACACGATTGAGCCTTAATTATATTATTAATTACTTGTTATTATTAAACTTTTTAATTACATTAACAAGTTTCACGTTCTCAGATTTGATATACATTAGTAAGCCTTGATTGCATCCTGATGTCAAGTTTCACTAACATACTTTCGATTAATATTTTGTATTTACAACAATAATTACAACTGCATTCATTATGTTTTGACTGTATTATCAAATTTAAATCACTATCTTCATTTTGACTTCATTTTAATACTTTACCTTCTTAAACTACATCCTCCATCCATGTCGATTGTCTTTTGTTCGTACTTGGGGTTACAGCTGAGTCGTCCCGACGAAAACGAATACAATTCTCACATTTAAAAGATGATGATCAACTTTCCATCAATATATCGCATTACTGTTTTTCAAGCTTCAAACAGTTTTTCACATGACACATTGATTTACACACGCAACATGGAATTACATTTGTTTCCCAAATATTGGTTTCTTTCATAAGCCGCAAGGATCCCCGGCCCGGCACCATGTTTGATAATAATAATAATAATAATAGTAATAATAATCATATTAATAATAATAATAATTATTATTATTATTATTACAAAAGCATGGCATGTGTTGGTAAAAAGTTTAATGAAGAACCTCTAATGTTAAACAAATTAGCGTAATGAAATGTTATTTTGTCACATATTTAGATTTCGGTCGTCGATAATATTTGTTTTCTTGATAGTAGAATAGTATTGATAACCTTGACTTTTAATATTTGTAGCTGCCAACGAAGAAAAGTCAAATATATACATACAACATTATTTCTGTCTACAGTAGTACAACCTAAGCAAGTACTTCATAATCAAACTAGTTATTTTAGTTCTATTTTGTACTCTGTTAGGAGTGCAGGCCGATCCGAAAGTCTTTACTGAATAGAGGATTTGATTTCCATGTAGAATAGTAGAGGTATTTTTATTTAGAATAACTTGCTTCGAACACACGTGAGAGAAGTTTCGACATTCACTAAGAAAATAGAGCATATTGTCTATTTCTTTCACATTAAAAAAGTTTCATTTAGGTTCTTAGTTATAGGATTACAGCAATGTTGGTATATTCCTCCGATTTCCATTTTCCCTTAAAATGCCTCTTTAGTTCATGAGATATTAATGATTTTATTTTTGTTTAGAAATTTTCTCAGAAGTTGGAATTGAAATTATTTGGTTACTATGCTTCTAAGCATTTATTTGTGAGAACGTATATTATTTATCAAAATAGATTCATGTCTTATTGCGTATTGGTGCTTATATTGTGACTAAACTTTCTATATCTTGATTCGTTACTTTGACCTCCGCATGGAGGACCATGACGCTCTACATTTGTTACGGAATTTGAGTGCAAGTAACGGTACGTAATACACAGTATCTTTGTTATAGATATTTTGTGATAATTTATCCACGGTAAAAATCATAGCTCTGGCGATTGTGAGGTTCTGGGTTTAGAACGCATGGTATTTGGATCTTAAATTCTATGGATGAATGATTGCAGTATCACTTTGTATTCGAAAGAACCCTTCCTGTTAGATTTGGTTACTCTTGTCTTCCATTTGCAACAGCTTTGAGTGAGCGTGTGAGATCGCGTAGTACAAATCAAACTTACAGTAAACTCAAACACATTTGTTGTATCCGGTATTGAGTAAGTTATTGTTTTCAATATTCGTGTATGCTAAAAATAATAATCCTGAAATTAGTAACTTGGCGGTGATGCTTATTTACGGTAAAGAAAATGTCGGCATGTGTAAAGATGTAAAGTGTGAGAAGATTAATAGTATCCATATTTTCTCGTTTGATTAGTTTGTGTTTGTATTTATCAAAATGTTTTAAGTTCTATGTAAAGTTAACCTATGATTTCGACACGAAAGTTTTACCTCGTTCAGAATCGGTTGTAATTAATTTTGTATTTCTTTGAAGCGAGAGAGATAGTATTTAGTTTGTTGTGTGCTCTGCTTTCCTGATAGCAAATACATTGTTTGTTATTGTTTTGCACCATAATTCACCTCTACTCTTCTCTTTCATTATCTCCTGAAACCAAACTAAATGTAGGATTAGAATAATTGCGTATTGAATACTGCGTCGAACCTTGTTCTGTTTCACACCCTGCATCTATGGAAGTCAATTTCATTTTGGATGTGGTTTCCCTTCATTGTTAATTCCTTGTTTTCAAGAGAACTGGAGGTTAAGTAACTGGCGAAGCCTAATGTAATCTTCCTCGGGCTAATCACTACATTACGAACTTTTCACATAACTCATGTTGCCTCGGTCAGGTGACTAGAAATTGCTCGCTTTGGGTTTAGTCAGTAGAAATAAAACTCATGTTTTTCTGACTGCTAGACCTAAAGCTGCGATAAAGGCATTTCATAATAGAGGTTATTTGTATCGTTTGAAGAGTATTCTTTTTATCCTTAAAGCAAAAAAAATTGTTTCTATTTGCAGTATCTCTGACGTTGTTCATTTAACGTGATTCCTGTAGTCGCAAATAATGCATCATATAGCAAAAAGTTACATCAGTTTCTTTAAAATTCTGCGTGAATTCCTAGTCAGGACGAAAAATTGAGATTGGATACGTTCAGCATTAAGATATACTGTACTAAGCCTGCTCAGTAACAAATGTATGTTAACTAACAGGAGACATATGATTTCAGTGAAAGTGCTTGTAAAAAGACAACATGCAATGGATTTAAATTAGTAGACACCCCGCGCGATATGTGTGCATTCGGCTCACAACTGTCGCATAATACGTTAAATTCTTTACAAACAATTGTTTTACAGAGAGAGACTAAGTAGATAAAACTTACTTTGAACAAGTGTCAGCGAGTAGAGTTCTTCATTCTTACAGGTGCGGTTTGTGGTTCGGGTTCAAACCTGCGTTCACTAGCATGATACATATTACAACCTCCATTCCAAATGGAATATAAAAGTAAATTAAGTAATAAAATGCCCTGTGGAAAATACTAAGAAGTACCAATAAGAAGGGAGACCAGGGGATTATGGAGAAAGTTGAGCGATTAAAGGATAAACGTCATAAAAAGGGAAACAAAGTTGCTGAAAAATTGCCTCATTTCTCTAGGGGTCTGATGGTTCAACAGTATGGTTGGTGCTGTTAAAGTGGTCATGGTGTTGAAGGGGCGGAGGTGTAGAGATCCAGCCTCGCAAGTCCTGTGGTAGTGGTTGTTTCTGTCCATGCAATAGAACTGCTGTTGGTGATGGCGGTGGTGAGGTGGTACAGCTCCTTTACTCCAGTCGTTACGCTGATAGCGGTAGCAATAATACCTGTCGTTTCAATGGTGTTGGATTGGCGAAGGAAAGAGCCGGTAGCGAGACAATCCAGTTTCGCGTGCTCAACAGGTTCGGTGGCCGATCGAACCAAGCCCATGATTCTAGCGGTTAAGGTTGTGGTCGTGAAAATTGCAGTGTTGTGTCAATGCAGGCTCGCAAGTCCTCTGAAGGAGATGGTGGTACAGATGGGGCGTTCCAGTCTCATTGGTCCTGTGGTTGCAGACGTTAGTGCGTAACTTCAAATGTTCATAAGATAAAATGAATTGTATGGGCGTCAAGAGCACTATGGCGTAAGCCCTTCCCGAATCCGAATGTTCATGAAATTAACGATGTGGTCCAGTTTGGTTGGTCTAGCGTAGATGGTAAAGAACTTCTTCCTTCAGAATTTGATTGTGGGTATGGTTTCGGGAGACAGCCTTACAATTTTTTGGATGTATTTTTTTGCCGTAACATGACCCAGTTCCTTGAGTCCAGTGCTTGTAGTCGAAAGTCAACGAAAACAAATCTGCATCCAAATATAGGAAAGACGTTTTTATTTTCATTCGCGTTCCAGAGAACAGTACGAAATCTGAATTGTGTGTTAATAAACGTCAGGAGTTCAACATAAAGAAACATTCTAAAGTAAATAAGCAGAAATATACAGATTTTTATCAAAAAGCGAAATAAAGTAAGAACTGTTCCCATTCTTGAAGACACTCACTAAATAAAAATTAGGATAAAAGGAAATGTAAAGAAGCTTTGCTTTCACTTTAATTACGAATTTAAAGGGAGCTAATTCAGTTGTTGAAAAATCTGGTAAAAGTGGTACATTTAGATCTAGTAGGGGATCTTCCTTTCAGTTTTGAAATGAGGATTTCTGTCCGAATGGTGTTTCATTGTTTCAATGTGTAGACGGTAATATGTTTAATATTGAGGAGGAGTATTCGGATAATTCAAATTGGACCTTCGAATATGAAATTTCAGACTTTTTGAAAAAGTAGATTAATCATATTTAGATCAGAATATGAATTTATCTGGGTTTGTGAATTTTCTTGTACATGAGTACCGGGATGTTATATCAAATAAAGTCGGGTATATCAATCATTTTGTGCAGAAAATTGAACTGAAAGATCAAACAGTTGTGAAAGATAAACCTTAACCAATTCAACAAAATATAAAATTTGAAACTCGTTAGTTGGTACAAGAATATATAAATATTAATATTATTGAGGAGTCTATGTCTAAATATCGCGCAACATGCTTTGTTATTATGGATCTTGACGCTATAAATAAATTAAGCTCTTGACGAATTTCTGTGAGCTTAATTAGAGAATAAAAGATGAACAGATAGTGTGTCCCAATCTTAAAAGTTTTATTGATTATGTGAGTAGAGCTAGAATGATAACTCATTGCGATTTACCTAAGGCTTTATTCAGTGTATTCTCGATCCTCTTAATAGACTCTACTGCTACAGCTTTTTCTGTACATGGTAAGTTATATAAGTAGACTAGATCTCGAAGATCTCGGCATGTATGTGAATTTTAATAGTCAAGGAGCGAATCGTGATGGGCCGAAATCCAAAGTTACTAGCCTGGCCCATGATGGCCCCTGTTTTTGGGTCACCAGAAGGGACGAATGCAAAATGGATGACAAAAAATCATGTCAAACATACAAACAACAACTTATTTAGTACTACTACACCTCATCTATATGTTTGATGTCAAATTGCCCTAAAGCTTTATTAGGAAACTACTTAGAAAATAATGGAGGTCACTTAGATACTGATAGTTGCGGTCGTAATGGGGGATGAATCCAAAATGGTTGCCGAGAATAGTCATTCTTAGCATACAAGCAACCACATCATCGGACATTATGCATCCAAACCTGTTATTGCGGTGTCGAATTGCGAGATTTTATCTACAAAGATGTTATCAAATAACGGTGGCCACTTGTGTAATTATATCTTGGGTTCAATATGTCTGTCGATAAAAGTCTCTTCTGTAATGAATGAATAATTTTATTTGTTTATTTTGGACATATAAGCTCAGGTTGGGATAGGTCAAGAAAAAGGATGCGGGAAAGTATGAGCCAAGACCTAAGTGATCCACGCCCGTCATTAAAATGATATGAGCGAGGAACATTCTTGGAAAATCCTCAGTGAGTACTGAACCCTAGCCCCCCCCCCCC
>JAGDQP010002637.1:2977-44460 GCA_022664845.1 Lepisma saccharinum | reverse complement strand
CCCCCCCCCCCCGAATGTTACGCCAGCTCTCAACTACCGAGCTACGGCAGGCTCGATAAAATCATTTGGCTTACAAGCAACCACATTCTCGGAAATATTGCACTTCGAATTATGCTTTGGTATCCAGTTGTAATGTTTCACCAACAAAATGGTTAGCAAATGGTGATGGCCCCTTGAGTAGAGCTATCTGGGGTCATTCCTATACTGGATCATTCGCTAAAATTAAATTGTGCTCTAACGATAATCTTGAGAAAATGGCGACTGAAATTTGTTTTGGCTTTAATAAGAGTAAAGTGTAAGGTTAATTGGTGGGTTATTAAAAATAGTCATAATTTGAATGAGGGTAACAGCTAAATTTTAGGCAGCATTCTCGAAGATGGAGACTTGTTGATAATAAATTTTATTAATGCATTTTCACACTGAAGGGAAATAAATGAAAAATGACAATTCACAGCTACGAAAAGAAATGAACATATTTAGTAGATAATTTTACTCAGTAAAGTTTAATCACAAACAGCTATAACGCACGTACTGTCGTTTGCGAAGAATTAAAAAGATATCATGGGAATTGTGAGTGTCATTTTCCAACATAGTTGATAAACCACAAATTTATTTTGGGAGAAGTCCCTGGAATTTCAATTAGAAGATTAAAGAGAATATCCACGCAATCCATAGCTTTTATGAAATATAAATTTTGAAAATCTCGGGATCCACTTAATGTATTATAACTGGACTATGATTACTTCCCCGATATGATTACTTGTATGCCAGAATTTAATATTAGGGCGGTAATATTGGAATCCACCCTTTCCATGCATGAAGACAGATTAGACTGATGTCGACCAACTTGTGTTGATTACTTTAACTATAAGACCCTACAATTTGATACTGGAATTATAACTCCAGGTACAATGGTTGTAAAGATATCGTAATTCTATGCGACAAAACAACTTATTTTGGCAGCCATATTGGATGAGTTTCTATCCATGACCCAAGTCTGTCACCATTACAGAGATGGTCATCAATGTCTGTTCATCGTTTGAAGATAACAAAACGAAATAATTTGACACGGAAATCTTAGATCTAGTTGTAATAGTTCCAAATGTGTGGTTTCTTTGCTAAAAATGACTTGCTTCTGCAACCATATTAGTGTTATTATTACTCATGACCTAAGACGGTTATTCCCATGACTTTTTTATTATTTTTACTATAAAATCGTATTATATGAAAACACAATTTTAGCTTTTTAATGCAATAGTCCCAAATATATTATTCTACGTTACAAATTAATTTTGTCAACAGCCATTCTTCGCTTTCCATGATGCAAGTTGGTCCCCATCGCTCAAGTGGTAACCATCAGTTACTTGATGATCTTTTTTGACAATAAAATTTTACAACTTGTCAACGACATAACAGTTTTAGTTATAACAGTTCCGAATATGTGGTTGCTTGAATGTTAGAATGACTTGTTTCGGCAGCTATATTAACCTCAGCTTCCCTTTAGCTCAAGACTGTACTCACCATTATCTGTGTATCATTTCTGCTATAAATATCTACAATTTGACATCAGAATTAAAGCACTACGTGTAATTGTTCCGAAGCTGTGGTTACTTCTATACTGGAAATGACTTGTTCTGGCAGCGTTGTAGAACTTACCCTCCCGATGGCCTCAGATGAACTACCCAGGTAACTAAGATCATTTGATAACAATTTAAGAAAGCAAACCGTACAATCTGAAAAGAAGTTGATGGTTTTACTTGAAGCAGTTCCTAGAAATTGTATGTTCCGGTGGCTATATTAGAATCCCACTACAACTTGTCCCACATGGATACCCATATTTATACAATGACTTTGTCTAACACTTGTTCAGAAACCTATATAGAGACACCACTCGCAATATTGAATCATCAAATTGCGCCCGGAGATCAATAGAAATGTAACTATTATATACCTCTGTATCGATCAAAATTTGAATTTTATTGCTATGTTCCAACCGCTATGTTTATAAGAAAATATTAGACAAAACAATTAGAATACAGGAAAATAGAAGCAATTAGAATTCAATATTTACCTTGCCGAGTTATATGATTAGAAATAGCTTGAGGCACTCTTTGATTACTCTTTAAATTGCTGCCAATAATGATTACGTCTCTAGTCTGTCCTGAAAAAAAAGACAAAATAAAATATAGGTTACTGTTTGTAGGAATCAAGACAGTGTTTGTGTAATCAGCTAGACAAACACCCTCAAAAGATTTATCTTATTTATTTTATTAATGTTGCGTCGCACGCACTTTATTGCCAAATTTCAATAGGCACTAAGGTTAATATTTCTTGCATGTCATAATTTCAAGGATAACTATTTTATTAAATATAAATATATTTCTTCAAAAAAGTGTCCGACATTTTTGGCTCGATATAAATATATGAAAAAAGTCAATGCACTGTATTGAATATGCAGTGTACTTATAATTGAGAAATGAGTACCTTATACTTCTGAGAACAGAATAAGCAACAGATTGGTACTTGACCCTTGGAAATCGAGTTCAATGATGAGACAAAGAATAATGAAAACAGGTCGTATTCGGAGGTGATATCCTAAGTGATATTTGGAAGGTTGTTTTAAGAAGCTAATCGATATAAGATGGGCAGGCATAACAATTTGTCTTGAAGAGCAAAGAATTTTAAATTCAAGAAGTAAAAATATATTACGCATACACTGTCATCCGGTAGAATGTATTCAAGAATGTCATAAAGAAGTTGTCATGTTCATTGTAGTTTAACCAAAAACAAGAAAATCTGATGATGTTAATGGTAAGACCGTCGGGTTAAAGATAATAAGACACAGCGATATTCGAAAACGTGTTTTTTTTTTAGTAAAATGCCAGATATACGCTGTTAATATATATATAAACAACACGTTTATATTGAATGAATGATAAATCTTTGATAAATTGAGCACGAGCAAAAGTTGTCTGGCAAGAATGTCATCCCAATTCAGTTACAACTTTTAATTATTCGAAATTTTTAGTGTGATTCTGGCCCCTCTAAGATATTTACAGTATTATTATCTCGGTGTGTCTAGCAGATAAGAAACACTTAACTCCACAATCTTCCATTAACGAACCACAAACGAATGTCACACATTTTGTTTTAAAATTATAATTAAGTGAATTTAAAGAGTAAGTGTACCAACAAATCGATGTGGCCAAATGGAAAGAAAGGAGTATAAAATTATGCATTTATTTAAGAACAATTTCGTTAAAATTAGCGTACAGACATTAAATTCCAATCCCATTAGTCGCCCAACTGCCGTGGTGGCTCAGCGATTGAGCACACATGTTGTTCGTCTGGTCCCAGCTTGATCCCGGAAAGTGCAGTGTACTCTTTCTAGTAGAGAAACAGTGTGTGCGTGCCGATTTTTCTGTGGGTCTACCGTTTTGTCTTTCTTCTTCATTCCACAAAGCAGCTTATCATCCTCCAAACATTATTTATAAGTTATAGCAACCTTACGCTTGTATAAATAAAATAGCAAATTTTCCACACAAAATAACGAAGGAATTACATTTGAAGAAACGTGTAGGACTCTATTAATTGATTAAAACCCATAAGTTTCGAAGAGTGGCTTTATTTTGGCTAATGTTTTCATAATTGCTAGATAATGTAATTTGTCCAATAGTTTTGGACATATTCTTAGGATATTTATTATCAAGTTAGCATTAGGATATGTATTATACAACAAATCAACTTTCATGTTTTGAAATGGCGTACTTTGTGGGTCGCAGGCTCGTAAACATTGTAAAAGAGGGTCGCAGTATGGAAAAGTTTAAGCAACGTTGACTTAAGGGTTTTAGACAACTTAGGCTATGGCCGTGATACGACAGACAGATGATGTTTCAAGGTGAACGGCTAGGTCCTGGTTTGGAGTAATCACCTGTTGTGATAGAGGAAAGTCTTTGAAAACCCGAGTCACGATTTGTGCAACTTAGCACTGTTCCAAGGATCATTCGATTGCTAACACAATATATCAAGAGAATACCAAACATCTAATAACTCGATTAAGTGTCATTTGAAAATGTAAAGCCAGGTTCTTAATATTGGCAACACAATGATACGATATGTAAGTTCTAATTTGTATTTATTTTTAAACAAATTGAGTCCATGAAAAGTGTTCATTCACTTTAATACATGGTTTATAATTTAGCGAAAATTTGTTATTTTATATATTATTGGAAATATTGATTTTTAAGCAACGTTAGAACACTCAGTATCTCTGGAACGAAACTACTTTCATGAACGTAGATTATATGTATTTCCTTGTCTCGATGAAAGTAACAACCTTACAAGGATTGCACACTTCATTCTAATGATGTTTAAAATTCATTTTAATTTATCCACGTCTCACACTATTGCAGTCGCAAAGTATGGTACTCATGTTGCAGTTCTTTCATTTTTCAAAATTACCAGTATTTGCCCATACAAGGTAGTTTTATGGATGTGTGTTCCGACAACTTATTGTATTGTGTATTTTTCTCATTCATCTTGGATGCTCGTAATCATTCTTAATCCGAGGAATGAATTGTACACCATTAGTTAAGAGTGGTAGAAATCATGCCGTGAATACCTCTTCGATTTCGAAATCGAGCGCTCCATAGACTTATTCGACGTTATCATGATCAAGTCTTAACGTACTCACGCGCAATCCTTTAAGTGTTGATGTATCTTAGTTCAATGACACTTAAAATATACGAAGAACATTTTAGTGAAAACTCATAAGTGCATCTTGCAACTGCTTAAGAATAAAAATTCAGGAAAAACAATTGGGAAAATATCAAACTTGGTCTACATTACGTACGACACCGAAATTAAAATAAATAAGAAATTTGTTCCTAAAGTGAAACAATGAACTTTTAAGGAAGGTTCCATTCGTAGAACACGATATTATTTTGTTTATCAAATTGAGTTGCAATAATAATTTTGTTATTATATATTAAGAATTATACATATTCTATATTCTGCTCTTATTATATATTATGTTTTTCCTTCTTAAGAGATTTGGATTTTGTGAAAAAAGTAGATATAGTTTTTGTCTTCTAAAAAGCATTTTGGATTGGGCGTGATATTGTTTAAAGTATTTTATTGTTTACAAAATGTGTTTCCATTGTTTTCTTTAATTCTGTAATAACACCAACTTTGTCACTGTAGTGTTTCAATTATATACCATGATATTGATAGTTTATTTACATTCATACTGTGTGGTGGTTTTCTTGTGTCCCTGGCACAAATCATTCTGTTTCGAGAATGTCTAAGTAAAAGAAAGAATCACATAGTAAACAAGAATATATCATGTTTTACTAACGGAATACGAATAATAAGACTGAAACGAATTTGAAAAGTAATATATATGTTTACCAAGCCATTATAATCATTTTTAACATGTTTATTCTATAATAGTTCAAAGGTTCAGTGATCGGACGGAGACTTGATACATTAAACTTGTACATTTTATTTATTATATTTGCACCGTCATTGTAAGCAATACGTTATTGATTAAAGTTAATATTATCTATAGTTATTTGTGGTATTTGGTACGTTATAGAGAAGATATGCACATGCCCACTGGGAGCAAATGCCCTCATACTTCTCATGATTTAATACACACGCAGTAATAAGATTTATAATTTAGAACTCTAAAAGCTCGAGAGAACGCAACATTGAATTAAATCCCAAACTCTTGAATTTGCAGCGAAAATTACTTCGGCTAGGAACGGGAAATGTGAATAAGATTTGTTGCGTTTCAAATGGAACGTTCACTCGATTTATACGTTAGCTCCGAAATTAAAGCGGTACGTTTACTTTCCAACACGCACCAGCATCGCGTAGCCATGATGGATTCTAAGTTATCAAAAATAATCTACTGCTAATATTTCCTCTGCAGGTGTGAATGTTTATATTATCTACAAGTGTTATGGGTGTGTAGCCAACAAGAAGTTGAATCATAGAATAAATTTTATTTTACATTGGGTGAACAGCTGATGAGAGCATACATTTTACCACGACGCAGGAAAATCCGCATTAAAATCCCAGAATAACTGGTTTTCATATAGCCTCAAGTAGTCCACTCTAATCGGACATCTAGAGGGTGCAGCATCTCTTCGAGATTCAAAGACCCTAAAACACTCTTGCATGAAGCAGAAGTCATATAATAAGTGCCAAAATTGGTATAACTACCATTTCCTGGCACCTTTGGAACGTGCAGAAAAAACAGTAGTTTTACCATATCACAATAATTATTCTTACTATTTCCTATTAGCACTTATTGCCATGTGTATTTTTTTTATAAATGGTTACAATGTAATGCGAGCAATCTGCTCATTTTATTTCATATGCGGAGTTCGGCATTTGAAATTTGATTCCATGCTATGTAAACCAATGCATTAGTGCTTGGTTATTGCTTTTATCCGTATATTTTTTCACTTTCTCTATTTTAATGTAAGTTTTTAAATTTATTGTCAGTTGAATTTATTTTAAGTGGTATTGTGTATATTTTCTGAGGCATTGATGGAGTCTAGAGAGGATAAATCAAAAGAAGAATGACTTGAAGAAGAGAAAGACATAATGAACAATTCGATAAAATTTTTATTGTAATAGCATGTGAGAACGTAGTGGATGTGAATCACGCAGCGCCATATAGTACTGTACTGAGAATCTTTGCATGAAAAAATAACCATACCATAGACAAAATGTCCTGATATCTAGGCCAAGTAGTTACTATATAATAAACCAGAAAGTATTATAGTAAACATTTATATAAGAATACTGCTCATTAGTGTCACTGTATATATAAAACTCGCTGTTGGCTGAATTTCGTTTTCGGGAAAATTTATATAACTTTTGGCCACAAATTGATATGAAAACTTCATAGTAGAGCTGTAACGAAAGTTTTGGATGTAACCTGAATTATTGACTGCAATTAATTGATGAAACAATAGTAATTAAACGTTATTTTATGTGTTTGGTGAATGGTAACATTTATTGTAAAAAATGAAGATAAATTCATTAATGTCAATTATTTGGAGGAAAGGCATATGTAACGGGTCTCATAACTCCTGTTACATGAAAATTATAATCCATTTTATTATCTTTATAGTTATTGTGATTTGTTTATATTTGTTACTTTTGATCAACATAATCTATACGTTCAACATAATATTCAAATGGCTAAAATGAACTACTTTTCAAACATAATTTATATGTTTTAAATGGGAAAATAGGCCATATTTTTTTTCCTGAAACCAAGGAAAATTTAGAAGAGTTTCTTATCAGAGAAATTAAAGGGATTGTTGCAAATCCATGTTGAAAATTATCATAAATATTTATTACTAACCTGTATAGTATACGAAGTATATTATTTCATTAGTTTATCATCTTTTGGTTTGTTCAAAAAAATGTTCATAAAAATATGTGTATGAGGAGAAATGTATAGAATTGGTTCGCGTGATTGAGGAGTTGAAAGCTTTAACAATTACGTATATTCTTGTTCCTTGCTTTTCCTCTGTTAGCTGTCGCTGATGCTGTCGTTTGGTACTATGGTTACGCGCTAACTAACTAGCTTTCGTGAAAAATATTTGCACCAGTTGGACTTTCGTAACTTCGCTTAAACGTGGCAGTGAATTGGGAAGTATGGGTCGAACTTCGTTATTAGTAATGAGTTACATAGATATTGTAATTGTCGTACTAAAGTAAACTTAAAACTAAAGTATTCATTAAAACATTGAGAAGGTTCAATTGCGTTAATCCAATGTTAAGTAGAACGTAACAATAACCAATAACTAAGGAACAAGTGTACAATTTATATCAGGAGAAGCCAATTTATCAGACGGTAGTTTCAATAACTTTAATTCTTGAATAGTGATGATTCTGTTATTAAATAAGTTATTTGAATCCTAAAATACTAAATACCGAAACAAATAGCTTCTTGAACAAATAGTTGAACAGCTTGATTTTTACTTAGGCGTTCTGAGGGGAAATGAAATTTAAGCTACTCGCTGCTACATCTTTATAGGACATTTTTATTTAGAGTGAAATAAGGATTGTTAAAGTGACTTAAAGTTATTTCTATTTGATTTTGGAAAGCTTGAGTGTTTAAATCCAAATTTGTGAATCAAGTTTGTGTCCTGTTGTCGGTTTTTCATTAATTGCTGGTTGTTAAATTGCCGGATAATTTATATAAAATTAAATGAGTGAAATCTGGCCATTTAATCTAAGTCAACTAGTAATAAATCAAGTAATGTATTTTCGGTTATAAATAACATTGGATCTTTGTTGATTGTCAAATCGAGTTAAATGATTTAATTTCAAATCTAAAACAGTTTTTTTATTTGAGAGAAAAATATAGTTATTTACTGATAAAGAGGGCTTTTAAAATGTGAATGAGTTGTTCTAAAAGTGCGTTACGCTCTTTTAAGTTAAACGGAATAATAAATGCATGATATATCTAAAACTTGATGGTTTGCTAAATTTGACTAACATTTTCGTAATATGGCATTTTATAGATTATTGACATTCAATGTGGCCACTCTACGATTGCTCCACTATATTGGACATTGTCACTGGGTGATTGGACAAGTAACGGAGGGTAGTATTGAGAATTGTACATCACCAATTTTCCGATTGGGTAGATGTGAATTGTGAGCTTATGGGTAACTTCAATATAATAGTGTTGCTTCAACTTTGTTATCCAAAACCCATAGCGCTTGTCATTTCTTAATTCATGAGCGTGGCGGATGGGTACTAGTTGCAGATAAAAAATTTCCGAATTTAATTAAGATTTCCTATTAAAGATTGAATATTTGCAATCTAGCTAGGAACAAGCCCCTCCTTATTTCCATTCATTTAAAATTGATAATAAAGTACTATTTAGTTATGAATACAATCAAAATAGTCCCATGAATTGTTATATATTGAAAATAACCATTGTTTTTCTTATTTGAAAATAGAAAAATTTTATCACAGTAATAATTTAGAGCTTTTCGGTATTTAATAGTGTGTATAACTACTGCAAAGAGACTGGTGTTGAGTCGATAGTAGCTTATGTGGTTACTTTCAAAGGTTCGATTTCAGGTAATGTCAATTCTGTTGAGTCAATATACATTGTTGTGGCAGAGGTAAGGTTGCATGAATATTTTTTTCGATATAAGATACATGCATTTTTACAATTTGACTTTAAGATTGGGAGACTTGAAATTGTTTTTATGTAAATAATACATTTTAGAAAATTGTTCCTTCTGGGGCAACTATCCTTTAAACAATTCATGTAGAATCAATGAAGCCTAAATATTGTCATCAGTATTTTAAGTAGGGACTACCTGATTCATTTTGTATTAGTGCGTGATGAACCTATGTTTTTCAGGTTTGCACCAAAGAAGTTGAATTGATTCTCTTTCGCGTCAAATTTGAAAAGTGCTGAAATTAATTTCCTGAAAGAAATAGTTTTATTTAATTCTTCACTTCTTATTAATTTATTAAGAAGAAATAGAAGAACTTAGTGGAAGTGTTTGTTTATATTTTGTTTCAATATAAGTACGGCACCATCGAAATTATTTGAGCGAGTTCCATTTTTTTGTAAGCAGATATCATTGTACTCCATTTTAGTTTTAAGTTTACGTGTTTTCAATTGGAAAAGCTGAATTATTAAATGCAAAGGTATTTGATATCAATAGTCATATTCAGTACGAAACTTCGAGAATAGAATCGCTTCGTATATCGTTATCAAATACATTTAATATTTGAACTTTCGAAATTTAGTAATACTCCACTTTTTGAAAAATTTGGAAGAACTTTGAATTTTATTGGAAGTAATGATTTATGTTTTGAGAGTTGTCAGTGGCATCTTTTTCTTTTATTCGATATAGGAAAGGGTTTGCTTAAATAATTAATAATAGCCTTCCTGCGCGTTCTGGATTTAATTATTTTCATGGAAACATTGTTTTGCTTCCAATTTTTAATTTTTTGTCGAATTCTATTTGAAAAACTGGACTATTTTTTTTTTAATTTTGGAACTTGATTTGGAGGAGTTCAACTAATTTTGTTCTAGAAATTGTGTTTATATTTACCTGCAATTATAGAGAATATACGTACTTTATCCTTTACAACTGTTAAGAAACTTTGACAGTTTGTTTGATTGATTATGTATTGGGATTCTTATCGATATGTATATGTAATTACTGCTGTTGATTTCATATTCTTTTGGTTTAAGTATTAAGTAAATATCAATAAGAATATCCATGTAATTAGGAATGATTCAATAGGGAATTAGTATTCCTTATTCTATATGTGAATAATATTATGATAAACAATACATGATAGTACTTGACAGTTTAAAACAGGTATAGAACAGATCAGACATGAGGTTCTTTACTTTAACAGTAGGTATCAATTGCTTGTAAGTGACATGTATCTTGAAATTCCAGTCAACTCGAGTCCAAGGTCGATTTCAGCTATATATGGAGAGGTAGTTTGAGTAGTGAGAACCAATGAACATCGAACCTAGCATTGAAGATTCAAGGACGTGGAATTACGGAATACGAAAACAAATGTTTGAGAGCTAATTAACTTAGAAATACCGGATTGCATTTTGCTCATAGTAGTTGGTACTAATTTAAGTCAACTGTGAAACGTTTACACTAGTTACTCACTTTGATTAGAGATGCGATGTCAATCAAAGAGTAATTATTCTAGTTTTTGTGAACTTCAAATTATGTTGATGGGAATCAGGATTGTCCCTCACGAGTTCAGAATCTTGAAATTGCAAATTCATATTAGAATAATCACTTACTTATAGTTCCACAATATTTTATCTGGAGAAATAAAAATTGTTAACATCGCATACTATAGGCATTGTTAATAAATAGAATAACTTTTCAAAATGTTATTACTAAGTTTTTTTTTCGGAAAGAGTAAGTACATGGATAGTGGATGGATCCAATGGTAACAAAGTACTAAACTGCTAGTATGCATTGAGTACATAATCAAAATATTTAACATGACCGTTAGTTTCGTATTTAGTTAGTTAGTTCGTAAGTAGATCTAAAAAGAAAAGACTGTGAGCTTTATAGAAGAATGGGATATAAATAAAGAATATTGCATTACATTGATTCGTTTCTTATTAGTTATATCATACTTGAATGTTTAGTACAGAACTAGATCTGCTATACATTCATGGAGGCATGAATCGTCTCTATACCTTCAAGTATTAAGAAAATCAGATTCCATTTCCAGCTATAGATTTTAAAAGCAATGTAGTTCATTACAATAATTATAATCGAGCAAAAGCAAATTTAATTTAAATTATAAAGATTAAGGAGGAATAACTAAATAAAGTTTGATCAGAAACCTATAAGCTAGTGATGTCTGATACTCGAACTCAAGTCAAAGCTACATAATATCAGAAAGAAAAAAATCAACATGATCAAACGTCCATCATACGTCCTTTGAAGCTTCTATTATTAGACCAAATGAAGATTTGATATTCGGATCAGGTAAGAAGCGTTAGATCTGGAACAAGCTATAAATATATCGTTGCAATACCAAAGTACCGAATATGGCAGTCACTTATTAGCAAACAAACGGTTAATATATAAGAATATTACTGAAATCCATGTGATTACCAGATCAGGAGCTGTTCGGAAGGGTAATATTGGTGGATACTTCAGCAAAGATCAAATACTGAACTGTAACTTCTGCGGGTGTAGTCACCAAAGGGGTTCTTGTCTGTTTCAATTGTTAGATAGAAGAATAAGTAATTTGACAACAATTAATTGAATTGTATATTTTACTAAAAAAATAGTTTAATTAAATCTCACGATTTTTGTTAATGACTGTTAAAATGGATTTAATAAAGAGATTTGAATGTGTCGTCTTAAAAGTTGTCGGTGATTATTAGCTTCTAAATAATAACGATAACTTGGAGGTTTATAAGTGAAGTTTTGGATTTATGGAAATGGAATCATTTGGTCTACGATGTTTGTAGTAGTATGGAAGATACGGAGCAAAAACACGTAAATACTTGTAATAGTTAAAGTAATATATCCACGTAGTGTACGGTAATATGAACTTTATTCTAACTAGTAGTTTACATGTTGGTTTATGGAATTTTCGAGATAAACAACGGTGATCATTAAATAGTTAAACATAATTACTGATTTTACTATTTATATGAAATGAATTTCAGCATGGTGCCATTGAAAAGTTAATGCATGTTAATACGGGTTATGTATGCAGATTTTTAGAACGATTAATTGAAAAGATAGTTTACATGATAAATACTAAATTGTTTAAGACATAAAACATTTTGAAATGTTTCTGTGAATAGGATATAGGGCCACTTTGTAGTTAGAAAGTAAACTTAGCACACCATACTACTAAAATACCTAGTTTTGGTTTCAGTAACACATTAGCGACGAGGATGGGGTGTCGAAAAATTGGCCATTTTAAGATTAAATGTAAAATTGCTGAGACAGTGCATGGTAGAAGTGCTAGAGTTCAAATAGTGGTGAATTAAATGGGAAGTAATAATATGAATGGCATTCAGTTTGGGCTTCGAATTAATGACTTTTGGGACAACTGTGTTAACCCTAGTTTACAAAGGCGGTATGTACCAAGCGTTATTACAAAGGCGTACTCTGACAGACAACTATAGGCCAAACAAAAAGACACACTTTAAAAAATATAATATGGCATAAGGTTTAAAGCAACCTTTACAGAATTTCTAATGGCATATCTAGTTGACTTGGCACCCACAGCAGATACTTCATTGATGGTCTGCACATGGCTTCAGCACTTATCGCATAGTCTGTCAGACTAAGCCTTTGTAATCTAATTCGTCCACAGTACCTCATAAGCTAAACCGTAGTCTACTAGACGACGTGACTTAAAAATGGCACAGAGAGAACGATACTAGGAAGGCAGCGACCCTTCACCTTCGGTGTCTATCTACGCACTGAAGGTACACGGAGTATGAGATGTGTGAACCTAGTGGAACGGGTGGGGGAGATTTCAGCACCAGTCGCGTAGTCTGTCAGACG
The DNA here is from genome assembly GCA_022664845.1 of Lepisma saccharinum. Classification (NCBI taxonomy): domain Eukaryota; kingdom Metazoa; phylum Arthropoda; class Insecta; order Zygentoma; family Lepismatidae; genus Lepisma; species Lepisma saccharinum. The sequence continues at coordinate 31,378 of JAGDQP010002637.1, read as the reverse complement.
ACGCCTTTGTTATCTAGGGTTAATGAGGAAAATATAGATGGTAATTCCCCAGGTTTAGCATTTCACCTAAGGCCGTATTAATTATTTGATATGTTGGTTGATACCGGATCATGTAATAACATTTTGGATGAATAAACTTTAGACAAGATGCAGATAAATATTAACAAACAATAAGTAGATTATCAGATCAAAGATGTGAACAATCAACCAATAAAAGTCATAGGTAGTGTAACATTCTGGTGTATTTAACGTAATAACATATTCTATATTAAGTGGTTGGTAGCGGAACAGAAATTTCCTTACGCTAATTTAGGTCTCGAAATTATGTGTGTAGGTTGGAGGCAATTATTGTCGAAAGGATTGGTGAAAAGAGGAAATCAGAATTCATAAATAATTACCCATCAGAATACGGAAAAGGTGGAATTGCAATCTAGAGAATCACAAGTGGGCCAGGAAAGGGTAAATACATGAATACTCGTATTCGGCAGACACAGACAAGATCGTGCACGGAGTAATATACCTACATAGTTAGAAACATTAGATGTGTGTAATATGAATATTTTGATTGAGAATTGTCAACAAGCGGTTGAAATGTTTACGAACCAGCAGATAATATTATGTAATTGGGTTGTAAGTGAAGCTAATGCCGATTCAAAGTATTCAGAGTACAGTTTCGACAAGTAACATTTCTCGATGAAAACATTCTTGGGAGCATATAACAATAGAGGAACAGCTGATTAAAAATGATTCACAGAAAAGACAGCTGACAACAGAAAATTAGATGATAATGGTTTATGCCAGGAACAGATGTCAGAAATGAAATAAAACAAAAGTGATTAGAACACACAAGAAGTGCAGGTGGTGAAACCAGAGTCACACATGAAAACCATGAAGCATTTTGATTTGATAAGTATTACACGAAAATGAAAAAAAAAATGGTTATGAATTGTTTTAGTGCAGCATAGATTTATGGTTGACATGGTTGTACAAGAATCGTTGGAACGTGATACAGAAAGATGTTGATCGAGTCGTCCAGGAGAAAAAATATGGTTATTAGTATGTATTTAAGCCAAAGGATATTTTGCATTCAAACAAAGAGGAAGTGAATTGTTAGATAGAATTACTAGAAATTTACATTTTATTAAAAGATGTAATTTATTTAATTAAATCTGAGCATTATTTTAAAGATTGTTTAACAATGGCTTTTTGAAAAGATTTGAATTTAGCTGAATGTGCTGGTTTTATAAAATGTCGGTGATTATCAGCTGCTGAAAAATCACGATTACTTAGAAGTTTATAAGTGAAAATTATTGAAGCTTTGGATTTATGGAATTTAAATCATTTGAGGCAGAAAGTTTGCAGCAATATGGAAGATGCAGGGGAAACAAGTAATTACTTGTAATAGTTAAAGGAATATATCTACGGTGTATAAGGTAACATGAACTTCATCCTAATTTGTAGTTCACATGTTGGATTATGTACTCTTTAGGATGAAACCATATTGATCATTGAATAGTGGAATATATTTAATGATTTTGCTATTTAAATGAGCTGAATTTCTGCATGCTACCATTAAGAAGTTATTCCATCATGATGCCCGTTTTATGTAGATTATGAGAAGAACGTATTGAAAAGATTATTTGAGTGAGCAATACTTATTTTGTCGGGTCACTTCGTAGTTAGAAAGAAAACTTCACACATCATACTACTACAATACCTAATTTTGACTTCACTAACAAGAATTATCAAGTAGTTCCACTGATGATGAGGGACAAGTTGCCTGCGTTTGTTTACATCGAAATCGAGCATAATAAACCTTCGTTGTGGTTTGATCTTGGATGTTCTTTCAATTTAATATAGGAAAAATATCATGAGTTTTTGTTCCTTGAAGAAGTAAAAGCCGAGAAAGGTGGTTCAAGAGTATTTTGGAACTGCCTTTCATGAAGATTTGTCTCGGCTCTTAAAGATTAATTTGAAGGTGGATGTTTGTGGTGGGGTTAGACTGGTAGGCTTCCTGATTATTTAAATTTTACCGTGTTTTTGTGTGTTGGGAATAACTAAGCGAATTGTATCTGAATGGGTTTCCCGGTTTTGTGATGGGTTGACGAAGTGAGTACTGATAGTAGTAATGATAAATATGAACTTCCCGACTACAATGTGCGGAATAATGATTCGTAGGTTCAAAGTTTGATCAGGTCTATTAAGGCAAGTATTCAGAAATGTTGACTAACTTAGTTGGTTTTGCCTTAAAGACTACCAATGCAAAATAGTCTTAAAGATACTTTATAATCAGCGTTATTCTGCAGTACATGCAAACAAACAAAAACAGTACGACGACAATGGAAAGTTGAGATATGTGGCATTTATTCTAAAAGGTTAAGCCAGGTTAATCTGCATATATACATTTATGAGATAGAATGTATTATTTCTGGTTCGCATCATCTGGTGATTTCTACATCATATGTTCAATTAATTAGACGTATTTATTGATAACGGAGCTTTGTTTTAGTATTTTAATAACTTCGAACGCATGCTGATATCTGGTTCATCAATTGAGCAATTGTCGCAATCTACATTCAAGACTTATGATATACGAAAATAAGGTGACTTGATTTATTTTCGTGAATTTGTGGACCCTATGAATTCTCAAATATGAAGAAGTGATCGTGGGTAATAACTTGGCAAATATTAATATTTGGGAAGATCCTTATTTGTGTGATAGTTTGCCAGAGTGGGAACGTAAGGATGCAGGACTAATGACATCATTAGGGATTTTGAAAAAGTTAACACTGTAGAGAGCTACAGATTAGTTAAAGATACGTTACTAAAGAACACAAGGCAATAAATTCACTGTATAAAATTGTTGAGCCTAGTAAAATCTTTTATTTTTTTCCCCATGACGAGAAATTGCCTTGGGGACACAAATGCATTTATAGAACTCTTCATAAAATTATGAGGCGCTTTACTAAGTTACGATTAATAGAATCTTTTTTTTTTCAAATAATAAAGCATGCGAAACAAGTCAGCACATAAAGGAAAGGAATACTAAAATTATGGGCAGTTCGGGATGTAAGGTTGAAACTAGAATTAATAATAATTGGATGACAGATTTATCGGTCCTCTTTCAAGTAACGAACAGGAATTTCAAGATAATAAATGAATGTAAAGAATAATTTTATAATTTGTATGATTTATGTATACATCAGAATGCTAATGGTTTTATATTTTCATTACTCAAGGAGAGCGAGGGACCAAATATACGTTTCATTAATTTTGCCGCCTTTCGATTTCTCCAATTACTTTTTCATATAAAATGTGTGAGAAGAGAAATAGATAGGAATTGCAAAAATTTTAGTAATTTCCTAGTTTCCCGGTCTCAGTTTATCTCCAGCTCGTGTCGCTAGGGTTCTCGTTTTGGTGCTAAGGTTACGTACTTGCTAGTTAGCATTCATGGAAGTAGATTTGCACCGGCTGGATGTTCGTCTCTTCGGTGAAAGGTCAGAGAGAATTGGAAATGTGGACCGAACTTCTTTAGAGAATCATCAGTAGAGTAGATGGTTGTAACAATCCTACTAATGTTATCTCTGAACACATTCTCGGTGCAGGTATAGGTCCGTGTAACATAGTTGTTCATATGAAAACCATCACTAACTTCATGTGTCTATCTCAATTACATAAATATATTACGCTGACAGTCCGTAAGAAACCTAATATACAGGACTCGATCGTGCCTGTATCTTTTAAAGAGTCGCCACTTTAATATTCGGTCAACTGACACACTTTTTAAACTTCATTCGGGAACAAATTGATGTACTGCCGACTGTTTTAATTACTTGCAGTTTTACTCCCGGCCGAGTCGTGTTTCTATCTCGTACTCTTAAACACGAATCAGCCACTTCTCTGCTTCGTTTATAAGTTACATGCTATTTAATTATTTATAGGTGGTGAATAAGATTTCCTTTTATTCTATTTAGGCCTGCCTTCGGAGTTGAAATATGAATCCTTTAATTTCCTAACTCCTTACCGACACCCGTGGTCTTAACTGCTGTGGTATTTTTTTCATGCAGGTAATAGAAACAAATTCTAATGAAGACTGTTCGTCTCAGTTGATAATTTCTTAAATCTGGTATGTGTTATACACTCAACTATTGTGATGCTAGTTTCTGTAAGATATATGTTGTTGGTTATATAGTATTTCTTTTGTACGTTTAACCCTGTGGAAAGTATGAATTCTTGAATCTTTAGAGATCACGTGTTTGTGTGTTATGTTTTCCTTTATTGACTCATTATCCAATAATATTGTGGCTTGTGTTTGTGACAGACATCGTAACCTATAATCGAATAAAGTTCTTATTTCAATTTCTTATTAGTGTCATTTTGCTTAAGATTTTAATTTCATTTAGTAAGGGTTTTAATTTCAATTTTATTTTACCGTAATCCCTATTTCTCAAATTTGCTCAAAAATTATAAACCCATATTTACCGTAACTCACTGTTCAAAAAGAAGACATTGAAATGTTTAGTAAAATTTTACTAACATCAAGAATTCATATTTTTGGTCAAACCAGATATCAATCATGGATTAACGCTCTGCATGTTATTTCCCAGTATTATAGTAAACAGTTCAAATTAAGGTGAGAAAAGTACAAAAATAACGTTATGATTGAACATAGGGGTAAAGTAATCAATTGAATAATTCCTTAGCAAGAGAAGTATAATTTCTTCACAGTCTCTCTTAATAACATTGTTATGAATACTTTCTAATGTAAGCCGAAAAGAGGCTAACACTGGCATTGTTTTATTCGCATATAAATCATATATTTCCCGCCCCTTTAAGTTAATTTCAATTAATAAAGAAAATTATAATTTAATTTGATGCGCTATAATCTAAGTCATTTTATTTTAAAAAGTAGCAAATTGTTTGATTATATAATGCTGAAACAGATGTTAATATTAAACATTTCGTGTAACTGGCGATATATAAGGAATAACATTCCTATTTTGCAAAACGTAGAGTCCTCTTTCAAGTACAGTTGAATTTATTCAACTGGTGATGCCTTGCAAAAATTAGTAAATTTTGAATTTTGAGACTATTTTAGTAACTAATTATAGACTTCTGTACTTTTTTCTGTAGTAACTAATTATAGACAATTTGCTCTTAAGTGTATAAAATCCACGAACAAGCAGCTATCCCCGTTCGCATTGGATCACAAAAATCTCGACTATCAAGTCGGCATGATGTCTTATATTTATGTTCTTAACTAAATATTGTTTTGATTGAGAACTTAACAAAAGAATATTTCAATTCAAATGGTTACTAGTATAATCATACCTGAATTTTTATAAGATGTATTGGCAGCTTCCTATTAAACCTTTCAGTTAAGGTAAATTTACCTTACAATGCAAAGCATGTGGTATCTCGTTAGAAACCCTTCATGATCAGAACTTATAACAACATAAGTAAAACTGAATGTTTGTATATATTTTAAAAATACCTTTCATTTGGGGGTATTTTGAACCTCCCTGCACTGAACGGGGATACGGTTTCCCATACGTAGGACGAGCGAGATACTCATTTTCTTCTTCTAGAATGGAAAAGAAATTTACAAATTACAAATTACATAGAAATATCCCATTATATGTAAGATTTAGCTGATATGTCAAATAAAAATTGTACAATACATTCATAATATGCTCAGCGTTTGTAAAAAAATATAATACAGTATTAGTTATCAAATGTATATACAATGGCATTTATTTGCAAGCAGCTTGTACTTAATCTAATATTAGATGCGTCTGGAGAATTTTCTACAATATGGCCTCTAAATACCTAATTTGTTAACTTGTTGGTATCCAGCCAAGCGCGACCTCAGCTGGCATATAAGTGTATGCTTATCAGAAAGTCAGTACTTCTGCCTTACCGTTCATAGAGAGATCTGTAAAGACTAACGTAGGATATCGCGAACAAAAGTATTATGGTGAATAGAAACAGATATTCCGCTACCTCCCTGAGACTGAAGATAAATGACACTGAAAATGTACGGAGATGAAAAAGGAGAATCTCCTTGATATTTGTCTTTACTGTAAGTTCGTACGGCTAGCAGATCTACACTGTTAAATCATGTCAAGAACCAGTAACAATTGTTCTGTTGGTTGTGCGGACGTACAACATTCGGAGGTAAACTAATCCCACATTAGGACCCTTGACGCGGACGTCTTCAGAAATTTACGAAGCAGGAATATGATATTTTCTAGAATACGAAAGTGAAACCTACGAACTTTATACAAAACGTGGGAATTTAGACGGTAGTAGGCGAGACTATTAAGTGCAAGATGGACACACTAGCGCTACAAGAAGGTAGTGGTAGGGCCAAGAAGCAACTGGATATGGTAAAATACACATAGGACTAGAAGGAAAAGGACAACACGATTTTGGACCAGGATTATCTATTATTCAGAGTTTTCTCCTGCTGGTTCAGAATATAGTGTTCGTGAATGAAATACTATAACGCATTAAGATACGCAGCCAATGCTGCAACACGGTTTTAATATGTAAAAGTCCCTACAAGTATTGCTGATGCTAACAAATAAGATACATTTTATGATGAGGAAAATAGGTTGTTTCACAAATTACTGAAGTATAATCCCAAAATTAAATAGATCATTGTTAAAAGAGGTTATAAACCTTATGTTCTTAATGGCACATATAACCTTTCAAGAAGGTAAAGGAATTACTGACTCAATATCTCAAACAGGTTCGAAATCTTAGTCAAATAAGGTAATATTAAAGATAATATTAATAATTGAGACTCTCAGTGAGCGAAAAAAGCTAAGGCATAAAGTCAATAAAGCCGTGTTTAATATTCACTTGCCTTCGTAGAACGTCTGTCTATCATCAGATGTTCATAATTGTTTGATGATTCATCGATACTTCATATTCCAACCGACGAGAAATAGGTTCATCAAGTGGCAGCCATGTATGATGTGAATAAAAGCAAATCACAATATAGTGATTTATTTTGCGATTTTGCTCCCTCTCTCATTGTATGTCTTAATAATAATAATGTTGATGTGAATCAAATATGGGAGTCAATTTCTGACACAGTTGAAGGGCGCAGCAAAAGTACGTATAGCTGACAGAAACGACACAGAATATTACGTTCGATGAAGAATAAATAAAACTTCACAACGAACGGAAGCGAGAAAGGCAGTGATGGTTAAGCACAAAAACAAAAGGAAATTCAAATAACTAAAATAAGGGATACGTAACGCCACTCGCAGTCTTAGAGACATAAATCAAATGTATTTGGAACCTAAAGTTGAAGAGATAGAGGAAAACGAGAAGACAAGCTTACAGATCTGTATAGAGTCGTTAAGGCGCTAAAAGAAGGTAATCAGATACGAGTAGGGATGAGTAGAAATTAGCATAGACATCTTCAGGCGGATTGGACTAAAATGTGTGAAAAAGTAACTTCCACATGCATCTCAATTTCCACAAAGGTGATCAATTGAAGAATCTGAGTCCCTTAACTCGAACCACGGATATCCAAATGTAAGATGAACTATGACAGAGAATTTAAAGTAAAATGAGTCACCAGGCTTTAATACACCCCCACCGAATAAGCTGAAGTGTTAGGAACGACAACAGTCAAGGAAGTGCATAAATATATAAGTTCTATAATATTGTATAGCGTAGTTTTATTACTATCTAATTTCATGTAAGTAGATTTTAAGTTGTGTCTTAAATGGAATTATTTGAGATCGCAGAAAATGACTCAAAAGTTGGCTTGTATAAACTTCAAGATAAGTAATGAATTAGTCAAATTAACTATGCGTAACTGAAACCATTAGTCAATTAAGAATACATTCAACCATCCATCTATGGATCACTCAAAATTACGAAGAGTCCCTAGGTACATATGAATCATTGAAAATCACGGAGATATCTACCCTTTTGAAATAAAATGCGTTTACAACTGATATCAATATTTAAGCGGTAGCTGCACTGAGTGGTAATCAAAATAATTAGGTATGTTATTAGAAACGGGGACACATATTTTTCTTCCACAACACAGGGCGGGTTGAATTAATATAACTATAAAACTTAGTTCCTTTCAATGCCATTAGACAGAGTTAATTTGCATTCCAGGGCACGAAATGTATTTCCTAGAAATATATGTCTGTGATATGTGCTTCTAACATGAAGGACAAAAAGTGAGTTATAAAGCATACATATAAAAATAAAAGGATGTCAAAAGTAGGCAGTTTAGGCATGCACCTTTGTGAATCACTATGACATGTGTGTGTGTGTGTGTGTGTGCGTTGTGTGTGTTCATACGTGCTTTTTTTTCTTTGTGTAGTTATGTGTACTCATTTAGTGTTTATTCTTTTTCTTAATTATTATCCAATTATACTGGTATTAATATTGATAGCTTATTTAAATTTTGTATGTACATGGTTGAGTGGAAGAGAAGGCATTTGTGGCCTTAACTCCGCCATGGAAAATAAGTCAATAAATAAATAAAAAATAATAATACTTATTACGTTATAGAATGGTTTGTCTTACTTAACGTTCATTGAAGCAGCATACTGTACAATTCACGCGCTAAGCATATCTCTGATAACCAATGCAAGCAAACATAAAAGAAAATTGTTGTGATATACTTTGATGATATATTAGATTTTAGGTGTTTCTGGCTGCCGGTTTCTATGCAAAAAATAGTGTATGTTGAGAGCTATACATATATCCTTACAATAAATCAGAAGCAATTATGGACACTTGGATCCTTTCAACGTTTTTGTGTATTTCAGACCCAGATATTATACATTTTCAAGACTATCGGATGTGTTGTGCATCAAACCTTTCAGTTCAACTAAAAATTTTGCCATCCGGCGTCTCTAAATCGATGCTTTTTTACCTTTGAAAATGTTTATAGAACCAGCAAAGTGACCATACAAATATTGATTACGAAACCAAGTTCTTCGATTACTCATTGAACATTAATTTAATTATAACCTTAGACATCTTCGGCGCAGCTTTAGATATTTGAGGCAAATAATGTTGAAAATTAGTCGGCCAGGAGTAGTTAGCAAATACTAACCCAGCCTGTGACTGATATGACAGGAAAATACGTCAATATCAGTGGCTGTTCAGAACATTCACAGGAACTTCCAGTTACTAAACTAATGCTCTAACTACTGATCTACGTATCTATATTTCGGAAAATCTTGCATGGCGAATTGAAAGGAATTATATGCAACCACTTTAACAAGCTAATCGAAGTATTCTATTTTAATGCAAATTGTTCTTCCTGCATTTGCTGCAAAATTTTACAAAAAGTTTATATTAATAATCAATAATACCGATCATAAACAGAAGTATCATTTTTCGTATTCTTGATACGGTGTATATGCGAACTTGGTTCATTTCAATTCTAGCCTATTTATATGAATAATCAAAGTTTCAGCCAAGAAAAAATAACCCGTCCAAGGTTTAAGGATATTATTACATATGTGTATGTTCAAACGATCGTAATTGATGCATTATTTGTAGTGCTTAACCAATGAGAAAAGAGTTTTTTGTTGAAACGGGTGAAGTTCTGCAACCCAAGGCAACACTACAAGAATCACAGTTTAAAAGATGAACCAAGATATAGCTGTCCATAATGTAAAGCACCAAAGAACACTGACAGAAATCAGACCGTGTAACTCGGAAATCCGTGTCAAGAAGTGGCCCTAACCTGGTCACCACTCCGGTTGGATGACGTCACCTGAATATTCTCCGACCCGGTATTTATTTAAATTATGTTTTGCCTTCGACTAGGGTGGAGTAAAATAATATATGATCGGGCTTCAGTAAATAAAATAGATAAGATACAGTCGCACTCAGCAAAACCTGAGGCAAATGGACGAGTTACATAATGCAGGTCGAACCAAGCACTGCCGCGCTTCGAACTTACATCCGCTAATATAACATCGTATCGACGGAGAGCTTGCATGGTAAAGAGGACTGCGAAAAAGCAGTGAAAAGTCAAATGAACTTTTCAGTGTGCACAACGGAAACAGTGAAAAGGGAGAACACGCAGGTAGCGGAATAGTCACACTCCTCAGCACATGCGAACAGAACATGTGGAATAAAAACTTTATCGAATTAGTCACACCTGCTGTAGAACGGTGGAGAAGCATGTAAACTCCAACATAAACATGTCGCCAAGGAAAAAACGCAAGCTCAGATCACATTCTCCATTGTCTAATAGGCGAGGAAAAAACTAAAAATAAAGCATCCGCAGAGAACATCTAGTAGCAGCGCATAAAAACCAAAAAATACAAGGAACCTCAGTGCTCAAGCTACGTTGTTCAGCATTCCTTGAGTTTCAGTAGCCATCAAACGCTCAATTATACATCATACTTAACCACGCTCTTCGCGCTATCCTAACTCATTTTCCCATCATCACTCGGATGCTAAAAGAACGGTAGATTTATGATCATGTCGTCACTAACTGTAGTAACGCAGGTCAGAATTCTGATATCAGATATACATAAGAAGTTCGATTCTAAGATAATTTCTGCTCCTACTAAGGCCCTAACCGCAATATTACGCCGGAAGTTTTAAACTAAACCTCGTTCATACCACAATAATAACCAAAAATTCTCAACTCACTTAACCGAAGAAACTGTGAAAGTAACTACGCACGTCGGTCGCTGACATTTTTCAAGTGACCAAACACCTATCGTACTTAATCTTAAATAAATTTATCTAAAGTCCGGATAAAACAATTAACATAATTACATTCGTTAAACGCTAACACAACGAACGTTATCTCGAAACTAACTTCAGATGTATCAATGTAAAGGCATCTTAATGTAGAACTCAGACCCACGACAGGTCTCCAGCAAATTTCAATCAAGTTCAGATACCATCTAATCTACTTAAATATCATATAGGATAAATTACCAAACTTCTCAATATGGGATTTTCAGTATATTGGTTCCCAAAGAGCAACTTGATATGTCATTTAACTCTTAAAACAGAAAATCAATAAATAAATGTTAAATGTTTGTCTAAATCGGACTGTAGAACAACAGCATCATTTTGTCATCGCTTTAGTCGATTGGGTTATGTTACATTTAATTTTGTTTTAAATTATTTGTTGAAGAAAAGAAAAATCTTTGTTTCGCTACTTGGCATTTCTTTGCACTACTGCAGTTACCTAAAGTTGCACATATGATTTTACATTTATTTATATATCCAAGCTGTAGACACTACTGAAACTTTATCGGAACAATGTGATATTCACAGTTTAGTACTAATAAGATTTGGTTGTATAATGTATAGGTTGCGGAAACGACATAGGTGAAATATCATGAGATTGAAGAAAATGTGGAAGGGGACACAAATGAAAGTGCAAAATTTTCACCAGACACAATTTGTATCAAGCCAACTTAAGAAAATCCTACTTGGCCTAACGGGAAGGTAAAATTGTTCGAGGTATATATTCCCCTATAAAGTGACTACTGAGAAGAGATAAGTGTCTGCTTGCCACCTTAAGCTATCTATCATTACAACGAATATCATCATTTTAAAAATTATGTCTTAAGAATTAGTTATTTAAAATGTACAATTAATTTATAAAATGAAACTCACAATAGCTTTAGAGCCTGTATAGTAAATTGACTTTAGATGCATTAACTAAAATGTACTATTAATTTAAAAGTGAAACTCACAAATACTTTGGAGTCTTTAGAAATATAATATTAATAGTAAATCACAATTTAATAATTTAAGGATCGGAAAATTTGAAGTTCGTTAAAAGAATCCGGTTCAAAATTTGGATAATTTAATCAATCATTAAATAAACATTTCGAGAAATAATTACTTACATCACTGTCACTATTCAATATTCAACTTCCAGTTTCTGTGCACAAGATCTGGCTCCCAGAGAAATTTCAATACCGGAACGAAACCTTATCTGCACTCACATACCTGTATTTGAATGGGTTTTAATTAACTCAATTAGCTTAATTTCCAACTTGCATCCTACTTTGCTTTACGAATGAGCTTCTTTGCCTGTTTTATATTTTAACTTGATATTTATACAGCCTCCGTTGCTCATAACATCCTTTCAGAAGAATATAAGATTGTAAAGTTGTCGCACTACTTTTGTTATCCGACTTCTATCCAATATAAACGGCTAAAAGGAATTTCCTGGCCTATCAAAATGAAAAAGTAGACCTCAAATGTCAGAACAGTAATCGCTGCGAAGCAGACGACAACAGTGAGAGAAATATAAATGAAAGTTGTTAAGTAAATTAAGTAACGAAAAGAAAGACAGGTACGAAAAAAAGCATTAATTAACATTTTCACGCGCAAACCATGTAAGAGATCTCCGATGAATGGATTATCAGTGTATCCTGGTCCACTTGAAAATTATGTAATTAATCAATAATGAGCTGGTGTATCATTTGTCACATACAACAGATCAATTTGTTTATGGTTAGTATCGAGTGCCAATTCACTTATATACAAAGGTAATTTTGATTTGCTGTCATTACAAATATACACATTAATACTTACCTTATTGCTGGGATGTAGTTCATTATAGTGCTATTCAAATTTGCTATTGTTCGATAAAACCATTCGGAAGCTTATGTGGTGCATTGCTTCCATTATTTCATATTCATATCACACATAATTTGATACACAATGAAGATTATTGTCAACAGGATATAACGCAGCGGTAAGGCACCAGACTACAGTAACAAGAGTTTACAGTTTTGATACATACGTTGTACCATCACACCTACAATGAAGATCAATCTACTACCCTCTTCTTGTGAAACAGACTCATATGCAATCTCTACTGTGATATTGTGTTCCAACAGAAGTTACTGTGAACAGAATATTAGTTTGATATGTGCATACTGTCATTACAGCTACATTCGACACCTGTCAATTGTTCTCTTCGTTAAAAACGGACAAACAATCAATCTCTAATTTGATATTATGCTATAATAAATGTTAGCATAAACATAACTTCAGTTTCATATTATATATAGTTTCTTTCCCTTCCTCCCAATTTCTAAAAAAATAATGCAACGAGAATATCAGATTTGATACGTATATAATGCCATTATATCTAGTTTCAATAGCTAGCAAGTGTCGTTCTTGCGTGTAACATATCCATATTAATTTCTACTGTGATATTGTGTTTAAAAGAAAGTTAGTACAAATACAACTTCCCTTTCATATTATATATTTACTTTCTCTTCCCCAGTATATTTATTTTCTAAAAATGTTAGTAAAACCAGAATGTCGAATAGTATCACTACTCTTATATTCAACAGCTATAAAGTACTCCTTCATATGAAACAAAGGTATAATCAAATACTACTGTGATATTGTGTTTAAAAAAGTTAGTACGAACACAACTTCAGTATCATATTATATAAAGTTTATTTGCCTTCCCCAAAAATGAAAAAGTGCCTTGTGACGTTTGCCGCAAATGTATTTCAAGAGCGAATATATCTAAACACATTAAAGCCGTACACAGTGTTGAAAAAAGTTCAAAGAGACATAAGATGGATGAAAAGTGGGTGAGTAGTGCCTTCAAGGCTACATGAAAGACTATGTACCCCTATTAGTAACGACATTAAACAATCATGCGACAGTATGTAATATTAAGGATGAGTGATTAGAAATATTAGAAAAAGATCTCGAAGAGCACAAGGCATTGCAAGTTAATATGACTCCCTCATCAATGTTTCACCAACCAACTAGTGGTGAAGAAGTAAAATTCCATGTAGAATCCGGCGCTCAATCAATCTTGAAATGTGACGGGTTACAGAAGATAGAAAAAATCATTACAAACTTAGATTCACAACAAGAAGCATGTGCAACAAGAAAATCAGTTTGGAGTTTAATTGAGAAAATATTACATGTGATAAAAAAAACTTCAGTAAGGGAATTAAACCCCTTCGCAGCGTCAACTTAAATTGAGTTACTACAGTGGATACATAATAAGAAAGCTGCGCTCAATATGCAAAATACAGATTATAAGTGATTCTTATGGTGCCTTACCGCAGCGTTATATCATGTTAACAATAATCCTGATCGTGTATCGAATGATGTGTAATATGAATATGAAATAATGGAAGCAATGAACCACACAAGCTTCCGAATGGTTTTATCCAACTTTAGCAAATTTGAAAAGCACTATAATGAACTACATCCCAGCAATAAGGTAAGTATTAATGTATATACTTGTAATAACAGCAAATCAATATTCCCTTTGTATATAAGTGAATTGGAACTCGCCAAGTATAAACAAATTGATATTTTGTATGTGATCAATGATATACCAGCTCATTATTGATGAATTACATATTTTCTCCTTTATTGAGGAGTGAAAGAACACAGGATTAATACGAATGTTCCTATTGTAAGCGATCTCTTTCACATTTCAATACTGAAGGCAAGCTTATAGAACACATTACCTATTGTAAGACTTTGAAGCTGTGAAAACAATGATCCCAAACCCAGTACATACATTAAAATTTAAAAAAAAAACTAAGTTTATTGCTAAACAGTGATGTTATCATCATTTCAGACTTTGAGTGTTTTGTGAAACCAATCAGTACCTTTTCCCCCAATTTCTGTTCACTATATACAGAAAATATTCAACATCACGCCCATGCAGTTTTTGCTATTTAATCAGTTGGCGTGATGCTACACAAATATTCAAATACAAAGGCAAAGAAACGTTGTGTCGGTGTACTTACTCAATTTACGTAATTACGATAGTGATTTGATTGTAAAACACTTGGGGTTGCAACCCGGTAAGGTTAAACTCATTTCACAAACTAAATAATAATACGTCAAATTCTCTAAAATATTTACCATTGGTGATCGAACCTGCTACACAGTTTAAACGAATTAGTGCCTAAATTAGACTCAATGAAATTTATCCATACGCGCAAGAACATCCACACACAAGATATAGATGTACGTACGGGCAATGGATGCTTAACTTACGAATATCTCACTGATGCTTCAAAGTTTCATATTAAACAAACAGCACATCAGAAATATTTGAATAACAGTGTTTGCAGTAATGCAGTTTATGAGTTCGTTAGGAAAGTGGGGAGAGAATTTAAATGCAAAACATTTGGTGACTACCATTATATATATTTGACATTTTATATATTGTTAACTGCTGATGAGTTACAAAATGTTAATGTTGCATGTAAAAAGGCATATGGATTGTTTTTACGCAGATGTACACTACATCCCAATTGACGTGGAATTCCATGCTCTATAAATAAAAACGAGCTTCAACTACTGTATGATGTGAATATGCATCTGTTCACAGAGCATGGCATTAGAGGTGGAATAACGGAGTGCTCAACAAGCCATGCGAAGACATATAATTCCTATATTCCTTACGACTATAAACTTGATGAAGAACCAACATACATCATGTAGCTAGACATGAATAATTTATACGGATCTGCAATGACAGAAGTTTACCCTATGGCAATTTTAATTGGGAGCCGTCCCCATTAACGTGGAATGCCACACATAAGATATTTTCGTACCCAGAAAACAGTGACGTAGGTTTCTCCGCAGAAGTGGATTTACACTACCCATAAGAGCTGCATGATGCATATCAAGACTTTCATATGTCTGCGATAAATGAAATTCCTCCGAGAGGTCTATGCAAAAAGGAATTACTGACTCTAAAGGAGAAGCAAAATTACGTAGTTCATTATCTTCTCTCACAGTTTTATTTACAACAGGTTTGCAGCTTACTTATGTCCATAAAGTTTTAAGATTCAGTCAATCCTAATGGCTTAAGCCATATACTACTAGCGATACATCACGTCGCACTGCTGCTCTTAACATTTTTTAGAAATATTTCTATAAATTAATGATTAGCGCGATATATGGAAAGTCGATGGAGAACGTAAGAAACAGAATTGATGTAAGTCTTCTAATGGATGAGAAACTGTGTAAAAATCTTGTAACATCACCGCGTTTTAAATCACGTGTGATCTACGATGAAAGTATAGCTTTATGTAATTTGTTCAAAAAACGATTTAAGTCAATAGAACTAACTATATAGAAGCAGCAATGCTGGACCTATCCAAATTAATAATGTATCGATTTCATTAAACAATCATGAAGCCACGTTATAAAGAAAATGTATGTATTGTGTATAAGGATACGGACTCGATCGCTTACTACATCAAAACAAATTATTTTTATCAAGACATAAAAGAAACGATTGAGTATTTTGATACTAGTAAAACCCACAGCCCAATACATATAAGCTTCCTGCAATAATTAAAATAAAATCGGAGAAAATGAAAGATGAACAAAAGGGTGTTGCTCTTAGCGAGTTTGTTGGATTACGTGCTAAATTACATGCTCTGCAACATTCAAATAATGAGAGTAGAAAGAGAAAAAAGGGCATACGGAAAAACATTGTGGACAAAATATTACGTATGATGGCTTTACGCACTGTTTACATACAGAGGAGATGCAAAGAAGGCACCAAAGGCAAATCGGATCAGAGAAACATGATATATTCACTGAACAAGTAAATAAAGTAGCCCTTGATTCTTATGACGACACACGGTGTATATTAGATTGCAAGATATACACACTCTCCTGGGGTTATTATCGACTAGAGGATGATACAACATGCGATCAAAGAGAAAAAATCCATGTTTCTCTGATGTGATTTGCTTCTACTTTAATCCTTTATGTCTTGAGGTAATATACAAACGAGTCGTGTACAGGTATATATATCTAGAATGTATAATATATACCGTTATTCATTAAATTATAGGATTATTTTCTATGTACGTATGCATGTATATGTGTGTTATTTCACGTTGGTGGTGATGAAATCGAATGCAAATTAGTACAGGACAAAGTTCACATCTCTCAAACTGTTCTGGAAACCTTGCAATGTTGACGTTCACCAAATATATGGTGTATGCAGCAAATTTAAAATCATACGCAATCTGAAAGACCACTTTAAATTATCCTCCATGTAAAACGATGCCTCCATTTCTCTGATAAGGACGATTGCTGTGTATGTGAGAGAGCTTCATATTTATATTACTGATGATCGATGGTTAGATGGTTAAATTTAGCCAATCGCTTGGCAACCACGTGTGGTATTTATATGAAATAAGCAGGTCTTTAATTTACCTAGCTGTAATTCTATCTGTAAAACCATCAAGTGTGCACATGATTAATGCCACATTAAAAAACATTTTTTGTTGCCTTGTATTATATTTAATTTAATTTAGAATTCCAGAAGATTTATTTGGATAGCCGTGATATAAGTCACATGAGCATGACCCGTTATCGGATTCTCCTTCAAATATTAAGGAAAATCCATTACCAGTACTGGATCAAAACATTAAGGTAATAAAGGCTGAAACCGATTCATTACGAAATACATTATCTTCAAATATTGAAACCGTAATCACGGAAGCCTAGCAAAATATACTCGATTTACTGCAAAAGCTTGATAAGGAGTTGAAGAGCTTATTCTTATGTATTCACAGATAGTGAACTAAAATTATTTAACTGATGTTCAAAAGATAATAACAGCAATTCAAAATGAAGTGCAGCTAATGAAGAATCAATTTATTTCAAGCACTTCTGCACAAGATTTATTCAATGATCTGAAAACAAACTTACCGAACTACAACACGCATTTAACAATCTACAAACAGAAATGAACACGTCAGCAAATGGACTTCACAACAATTCTTCCCAAGAAGATCTAAACGTGATGCAAGATTATTTTTTCTAAACTACAAAATAAACTTAAAACTATTACTGATGAATCAAATAAAGTCCGTGACGATCTAACCGACGTACCTGTCATGTAACGAAAATTAGTAAAAAGCTTGGCGTGTTTGAAGCAATAATTAATAACATTTCAGAGCTCACAAACACTGAAATTGAACTAAAGAATCAACAGAACTTTGTTCATGGTTTCCCTACCGAGTTTACTAGTTTAGAGGAAGCACTCCCCAATTAAAAAAAAGTTAGAAGATTTTAATCTTCCTACAGATTTAATCAATCTTCCGCATGTTGTGATCACTGTTCAAAGAGATGTAATAGGAATACAGAAGAACACACTAAAGCAATCTGATATCGAGATTATACGTAAGTCATTAAATGTTTAAGCCACAAATAAAAATAAAAATGAAATACAATTGAAATTAACTGCTCTCCAAGAAATTATTAACACACTCCCAACTTCGCAAGAAGTTAAAACAATAAAGAAGATAATAAGTAATATTCAAACGTAATCGAAACCAGAGAGAACCTCCCTGAAGTGATAGAAAATATTAAAGTTCAATTGCAAAACCTTGAAACCACTATATCATTCCTTCCAACGTTAGAAGATCTTTCCGGTATACAAGAAGTATTGACGTCTATTCAGACAAGTTAAAGAAACGATACAAGAACATTAAAAATGCATTCATCTTCATGGTGTTAATGAAATAGTTAGTAAGTTAAAGGATATCTAGAAAGGTTTAAAGGATACTACACTAACACATAACACTCTCAGTGCTGATATTAAAAAACAGATTAGTGAACTAGAAACAAAATATGCTTCTGTGACTAATACTCTTAATTATTCATCTAACACATATACTGACATTGATAAATTTTGTAATGTAGAAGCTTCAATACCTCTAATGTCCACACTGACTCAGCTCTGGGAGGTTCAAGATAGTATTAAAACAATATAAACATCACAGATTTTAATTCTAATAATGATAAGATTAAGGACCATATTGTTCCTAAGACAAAGACAAAGAAGATACATAGAAAAGTGATGTGTAAGTACTCTATATATACTAAATCTAATGAATTGTTAATATCAATACATAATTTATGTATTGTTAAGTTCTTTAAAATATTTTCAATATCTAATATGGAACGTGACATTACGCGTGGCAATGCTAATGGCAATGTATATCTCTTTGATATGAACACACCCTATTTCGAAATTCCTTTTCTTGGGAAGCTCATTTTTTTACATTGTATTGAGAATATGAATAAAGAGTTTCCTGTTGTTGATACATACTTAGCGAGCGGTGGACAAAATTATGGTAATCTATCATTTGGAATACATGAAAATAGTCGAGTACCTAATGCAACCTCAGAAGATGAAATTGTACTTGATGAGTTTGATGTTGTTGAAGGAGATGCGGTTGTAGTTCGATCGGATAAATTTTCGCTAGCTGAGTTCCCCATTTCTATTAATATATTTATCGGGAGATTGATTTCTCGATGTTAAATAGTTAGAACAAATAGTAGGTTACAAATTGTTGAAGAACTATAAAAGCCCGGGAGACGATATAATAAACGAATACCTGTTGTAACAAAGGTCATACTTGATTTATGGCAGTCACATTTGGTTGAAATGAACTCGGGGAACATGAAAGTCTTAGACAAATTAAATAGGTGGTTTTCCTATCTTCTAATCACTATTGTCACTTTCAACAAGCATGGAATAAAGCTCAAATAAACTGGACATTTATCAAAGTACTTGTAAACAGATCGCGATAGTGGATATAAATAGTTTAACTTAATGATGCAAGGATATATTACGTATTACTCTTCATACAGTGATAAAAAGGCTAGTATTGTTGAACATTTCAATAAAACACTACGAAATTTGATGTGGAAACAGTTAACACTCCATGCCAATTACAAATGGTACAATATATTACAAGAACTGATGAAGACGTAAAATAATACAAAAAAGAACAGTTCAAATGAAACCAATTGATGAAGAACTGATGATGATGATGAAGCCTTGAAAAAAAGAAAACGAACTGAAATTAATATCAACAGTATATAGCAAGAAGTATACACTATCAGCCAAGACGAAATATAGAGTAGTAGACTATGTTCGAATTAGTAAGTTCAAAAATAAATTTGAAAGAGGCTTCACTTGCGATTTTAGAATAGAAATATTTCAAATTCCCAGTTTTTAATACTGGTCCATCTGCATATCACTTAAAAGATTAGCGCAATGAAAATATTAAGGGTCGTAACTATGAGCACGAACTAATGAAGAACAAATACCAGGGTGTCCCATAAGTTTCCCGCCACGCACCATGTAGAACAGAAACATGTATTGGAGCAATGGAGAAGATACTTTATTCTGCAAAATATAAACTATTGTCCTCTATAGTGGATAACTATCTTTCTGCCAAATCGCGAATACCTTGTGCATACCACATTTTGGACTTTTTTTCTAAAACATTTGTATCCCACGCCGCACATCTTCCTCATTGGCGAATGTTTTACGCCAAGAATGTGCCCCATTGAACAGAACAAGTGGTAATCGGAAGGTTCTAAGTCGGACTGTACACAGAATGTGCTAGCAGTTCAATACCTTCAAAGTTACGGAATTTTTCTTGGGTGACACGAGGCCTATGGCATGAAGCATTGTCCTGCTACACCAACATACTTTTGCGGTTGATCAAATCGGGGAATTTTTGTGGAACAGCTTGATACATGCATTCCAGTTCCTCACAGTACAGCTCTGTATTTACAGCACGGCTATGAGGAACAAGTTCCCAGTGCACAGGACCTTAGAAATTCCACCATACACTAAGCATCACATTGTGGTTATACCCTCTTTGTTTCACCTCGGGTGCTGCGTCCTGACCACGATCCAACAACTGATTACTGCTGTCTGGATTCCGATAATAAACCCATTTTTCATGTGACGTCACAATTCTTTTAATGAAACGCTGATCCATGGGATTGTTCAACAGTTCCTGGCACACTTCCACTCTGTATTGTGCCTGCCCAGGACTGAGTTCATGCGGGACAACTCGACATCGTCTGTACATTTTGCCAACTGTTGCACATTTTTTGTGTATAGTTCATTTTGAAGAACCAACTTCGAAAGCCAATCTACGGGTGCTGGTGCTGGCGCTTGGATTCGCCTCCACGGTTTTGCGTATAGCCGCCGTGTTGATGGTTGGGGGCCGCCCTGAACTTTCTTTATCTGACAAGTCATAGCCACCTGCTTTGAATTTTCGGAACCACAACTTTGCTGTGTCGTAACTTACTGCACGTTACACTTTCGCCGCACAGATTTTGTGCTACTACACGAGGTATGTGTCGCAGTAGAAACTCATACAGCAGGAGCTCACGAATTAGTGTTCTTTTCTGCTCCATATTTCACATCAGAAGACCACCTGCAATGTGAAGTAAAGCGACCATTAATGGATATCTACCAGGGAACAGATTCCTCCTTACAGTGGTTTGTCGGTTGTTGTGTTGCAGTTACTCACTACTCTGTGCAGGGCTGCTCAAAATTAATGTTGTCATATGGCGGAAAACGTATGGGACACCCTGGTAGATACATGTATATCTAACTGAAAAAGTTATACGTAGAACTAAAAGCAAAGCATATGTTAAGTGGTCGGGATTATCTTCAGAGCATAATTCTTTGTTCGATCTCAAAATCAAAATATACTCGAAATAATTTTAAAACACTAACTGAATGCGGAGTGTTAAGAAACGACTTTCGGCATCTAATGATTACGCTAAGTTGAATGGTGAACTTCTTTCTAACAGCATTTGTAGCTTAATAATTGTTTCATCTGGATTTCGGAAAGACAACAATTGATCATTTCCTTCTAGCTCCGAATTGGATTTACTGGGAGGGAGACATTTATATGTATTCTCTAAAAGCTTAGAAGTATTCTCTAAAAGCTACCAAGTATTAACAACAACAACACGTTTATAATAATATTCAAAAAGATTTTGTTTTCAATTGGCTACATTCAAACCTTCTGTTCTAAAATTAGATGAATGCAAACAAAGTTTTGTAATTATATTTCATGACTATATATTAGAGGATCAAAATGAGGTGCGGAACTACTTCACGCAGGGTAGCCATAAAGGAATGTATTTTTTTTATTTAGGGCAACATATAGTAAAGTTCTCAATACATTTATTAGAGACAATACAAACTTCTAATGTATATTTCGTCAAGATAACAAACTTGAAACATATTTATAATGAATTGGTTGCTGGTGGTACGTCATTTAATAGATTTAAAGATTTATGTTGTGAAGCTTGGTAACAACTCTATGGCTTTATAGCAATTGATATGACAAGAAAATCGAACAATGGAAAATATAGAAATAAAATAGGTAATTTCTATATAATCGTGTGACGTTTATGCTAATACTAATCAATGCCTTTACGTTTAGCGTTTAGCGATTAATTGATGCACGATACGTATGATACGTATGCATGTATGTTACGTATGTAAGTTCCGTTCTTTTATAATGTCAAAGTGAATATAATATGGTATTTTTATAATGTCAAAGAGAAAATCGAATAACATTAGGTTACAAAATATCCTGGCGAAAATCTAATAACATTGAATTAGAAAATCTCTGCGAATATAATATAGTCTTTTATAGTGTCAAAGCGAAAATCGAATAACGTTGAATTACGAAAACTGTTACCGAAACGCCTTGACGAATGGAAAGGTAGTTAGTCACCGTAGCTCTTATGTAAAGCGGAAGCAACAAGAGAAGCCATTGATCGAGGTTATTTAAAGCTTCGAAAAGGAAATTAAAGTAGTAACCACTGACAATAGAAATCTAATTACATAACTTATACCTGTAGCACAACAAAACAAATAACTATCCACCAACACCATCAGAAATCTCATTTGAGAAACAGTTATTTACTTCGCCTAGGACACTACCTAAGACTAAAGAAAAGAAAGATGGTGATGATGATGATGAGAAAGAAATTAAATTAGGTCCATTAGCAAGTCGATACTTAAGTACTAATAGATCTGATAAAGACAAAGTATTTGTTTTTTAATCTATTGATATAGATGGTATAGTGAAGTGGAAGATTTGAAGTTATAATGTTTACTTTGATAATAATGATTTAATTATGTATAGTCAGAGTAAGATTGTACATGATCCGTCCCCGACCTATGAAAACTAAAGGACAGAAGGTTTATGGGAGTTCATTACTCGTAAGCAACCGGTAGCCTACAACAATGATGATTATGAAACTTGTATGATTTTTAAAAAGACGAATGCATTATATCAAAATCATGATCCATCGCAGAGTAGA
This sequence comes from Lepisma saccharinum, assembly GCA_022664845.1. NCBI lineage: Eukaryota > Metazoa > Arthropoda > Insecta > Zygentoma > Lepismatidae > Lepisma > Lepisma saccharinum. The sequence goes on along the minus strand of JAGDQP010002637.1, from coordinate 8,212 downwards.
GTGAAATTAAACATTAATGACGTTTAGAATAAAACACAACTTGCAAAGAAGCAAAAAACTTGAAGAAGGGTCAAAATATGGATTTAACATTAAGTATAGCTTTAACATTAAGTTAAAGCAACTTCGTAATCAACTGAAGAGGAGAGAGGAAAGAAGAGGAAAGAGGAAAGACGACACAATGAGATTATCAAATCATCAATTCTGGCTAGAGGTAAAGGTCTTAAAAGGAAACAGAGAAAAATATACCCATGAGAAATAAAAAGCGCTCACCAATTGTGATATAGAACGTATAACTAAAAAATTAAATGTAAAATATTTTAGAGGTGTATTCATTTCGGAAAATCTTTCATCTACACCACCTTTCATACAAGAATGCGGTGTTCTCAACTTAGATAAACCAATTAATACTGGAACGCATTGGATATGTTACTCGTATGATAATAATAAAGCATTTGAATTCGATTCATATTGAAGACTTCCTCCTAAACCTTTTACTGATTAATAGAGACCTTGTAATAAAATAACTGAATACAATAGTGATCGAAGACACATTTTGGTGAGGTGATTTGTGGTCACTTATATATTTAATTATTAAAGTTCGAACTTGCTGGATATAATTTTCGTCAAGCTATTGAAAGAGTGAAACTGGATCACTTAATGAATGATAAATGAGTGTTATATAGTTTATAGAGTAGGGTACTATTACAGAGTAGTGTGTAGTTTACTAAAATGATTGTGTTGCATTTATCAGGGGCTACACTAATGTTTCGATTGAATCTTCATAATGAAATTAATAATGAAAACTATAATTTGAAGGTGCCACTGATTGGATTCTATAGCATGTATTTACTACCAAATGCAACGAAAAATAATTTCTATACCACCAGGGCAGTAAAATGCATCAAAATTAGAAACAACACTACCCAAGGACGTGCTTCTTAATTAAAATAATGTGACTCATCGCATGGAAGTTACGGTATTTGTGCAAGACTTTAATGTTGGAACCATTCTTTAGTTGTTTTGTTGCAAAAAGATAACGATCTCAAAACAAAAGATACATATGTGGGTCAGTTTCTTCCCAAGTTCTTGAGTATTGAAACATTTATTATTCACTGCAACCTAGCAAAACGCATGATTATAGCAGATGGCGAACATAAACACAAGAAGACAAATATTATAGAAACATTTTAGACATTAAAACGTTTTTAGGATCAATTGCTTTAGAACCTCAAGCCTCAGCTTGAATATTATAAGTTAGGTGTATTAACTGGTGTTGAGAAGATTCCACAGAATGAAAACACAGCGTTGTTTCCTCTGCTCTTACTCTTCGACTTCTTATAAAGAAATTATTTCGAAGGGTCTTTTGAGAATGACACTTAAGAGAAGTGCAAATAAAAATGTTTTATTTTATTGATGAAAAGCAAAGAAAGCGGATGGAAATTTAGATGGTAGTACAACACCTTATGCGTGTAAACGTGTCACCTCAATGGAACTGAGAATGCCAATTGTTGATTATGAAAAGATTTATGGGATGAAACTAAAAGCTGATGTACTTCGGAAGTCACAAATACAATTCGGTTTCATACATATCAAAGAGTTCAACGGCAAGTATTTGGTTCTTATTTCGAATTTGATGTAACAGCACAGTTCAATTCATATCAGTTTGATATGCCGATTTCGTAATTGCTCTCTTCAAAGTAGTTGTGATGACGATACACAACAAAAGGATGTTAATGATGTAAAGTTAAAATATTTAATTAATGAATTGTCGTAATGAAATATTCCCTAGTGAAAACTTCAATCTAGATATCACAAAGGATGAATATCTGAAATTATATGATAGATATATGGTATATAAGCGTGTGACACAAAATAATACGGATATGATGTATAACCCAACAAAGTTTATCGAGAATATTCCCATGTGTGTTATTAATACAAGCAAACGAAAGCAAGTAGTAGTGATTGAAAGTACGGATATTAAAATTATAGTGGACTCTGAAAAAGCAGTGCCTAAACATTCCTTTTTCACACTGATAATAATATCTCAAACCTCATATATCAATGTGAAGAATGGTAAAGTATTGGAGTAATTTTAAAGATTAAAGGATCAGAAGCAAGGAACTGAAAACACATGAGTTTCATGTGTATGCAATAACCATAACTACTATGAATATTCTAATAGCTTTACCTCCTTTTACTTATTTATGATACTTTACCGCTTATAAAGTTATATATCCATCGTTCCAAGTGGAGCATAGCATAGCAATAAGGGAACTATAGTCGGTTACTTGCGTTTTTGATAATTACATGTATACTTTAAAGTTAAAATTGAAACGGTTCTGCTCTATAATATAAGGTGTTGTTCCAATATTTACGGCCTTTACATTTATAGCTTAACTTTGGGTGATTCTCATTACAGATATTGAATAAAGACAGCTATTGAAAGTCTGTACGAGCCTTGGTTAAAATTTATCAGTGTATAGATACATATTAGTTCGTTACAAGTATGTTTCGTATAGTGAAAATTATACACCCGGCATCATTCACAACGTGCAGGTAGTAGTAGAGAAATTCGTGAGTGTTCTGCTCGATGGTGGTTTATGTAGATGTAGGCTCCAGATTGCAGCAGATCGTCTATTGTTTGGTGGCTGTTCGTGAGTACTCTGACCGCATAGTTTGTATACCTTATTGTGTATTGATGCAGTTATATTTGGTTATGATATGTCATTCCAACTTGAGTACGTTGTCATCCTCTGTATCCATGACGTCGAGCTTTACTCCTCGGTTGACTACTGACAACACTGGAAATCTTGCTAGCGGAATTTGACGGACTGGTTTACTGTTGTTCAGTCTATGTAATTTACCATTTGGTGGGAAAGTTTTGAAACTGTATTTGTTGGGTATAGTGCTGGTAAATTGATATCTGATGATTCGGTTGGGATTCCATTAATAGTATGAATTAGTCTACCTACTAGTATACCAAGTAGTATATATTTTTAAGTTGCCCCATGAGATGAGATGTTAACATCAATGGTATCGTATTTGAGGTATGCTGATCTACTTGGTCAAAGTCATATAGTAGTTCTTGATCAGAGTTGTGATTTAGGTGAAAGATTTATTTGGTTTAGAACATATGCAACTTGTACGGTGTGCTGGTGATATGGATCTTGAGCTTGATAGAGTTGTTCTTTGGAGTTGCGCTGAATGAGTTGAACGTTAATGTTGTTGGTGTTGCAGCGATATCCGTTGTACAACTGGAGGTAAATAGTATGTTTCCTGTAATGTGTTGTTGCATGGTGAAATGTAGTGGTACACACATTGATTTTTTTTTATTTAGGGGGACCCGCATACCACCCCTGCCTCTTTGTATCCTTTACACAAGCCAAGTTGTGTACTTTCAAGGTCGTACATCACGCTCAATTTTGAGCTCCTTGCCTTGGGGCAGGCATGTCCCTAGAGATTCTTGGATTGCCGGAATTCCGGCACTCCAAGAAGCCCCTGTGTTCCTACGGTCAGAGACCTCTGGGGTTGCGGGACGGACTTTTGGCCAGGCATCCAGAATGTTCCCCTCGCGTTTGTTCCAGATCTTTTGGAACTTCTTTGGGAGGATTCCCTATCTACTATATATTAATTTTATTAAAATAAAGAACATCCATACGTTTAAACATATAACACACATTAGACAAGACGATACAGGACATCACACGACTTGAAGACTGGCATCTTCTTCTTTTCTGCGTCCTGCAACGAGATAAGATATTAGTTATTGATGCTGTCTGTTGGTCGTACATCTTCCTTCTTAGTAGTCCTTTCCGTCGTTGCAGGAGTCATCTTCTTCTTTCTTCTTTCATTCTTCTCATCCATACTTTGATTGGGGAGGGTCCGAGGATTGGAGAGAATTCTGGGGGGGGCACTGCAGCCGTAGAATAGTTGTTCAATCTACAAATTTTGTGTAATGATCCAATTCTTCTTGCTCTTCAGCCCCGATCGTATGTTTTTAACGTTTTCACTTTCACAGACACATTCACTCGCGGTTCTGTATTCATTTATATGGTTTTGTTCACGGATTCCGCGATCTCAACCCTTATTTGTTGTTGCTCTTGATATTAAACTTAGTACACATTTACACTTACCCCGCCACCATACACACATATCACTTCCACACATGAGTGTCTCTCACCAGGCCTCACTTCTCCACGTCTCACCAGTGTCTCTCACTTCCACACATGAGTGTCTCTCTCTCCTCGTGAGGCACTCCTGCTGCTGGAGTTCCAGCAACGTCATATATCCTTTTATAGTCCAGTTCATGGATAATAATTTCTAGTCCATTTTTTATCACTCATATAGCACCTCGTATACCCGCTCACGGAAGTCACGGTAGTCGCGTCCACGTTCGTGGTTCGAAGCACTTTTTCAGTAATTTCTCACTCCCCACTTCATGTAGCGGGACGCCGTCTACCCTCCAAAAATTTATTTTGTGATATTCCGAGACTTTATTCGCTGCCTCAAGGAGGATCGTCGCCAGTTCTGGATTTCTCAGAACCTCAACGATCGGTGTATCCCCCATGAGGGTTCTCTGTTCTGTTATCAAGTTATCTGTCTCTCGATATCTGAGCACTACGTGGTCCGGCGTCGCAACAACCCAGCAGGCATGACACAGGTTATCATCTACCAAATTGAGTTCTGTTAGCTTTTGTCTATAGGGGCCGTGACCAGTTAAGAAGTGCATAAGTCCACTGTCTATCTCGATACTCATTTCCAGCCTCTCAGCCACGTCCGGTAATAATGCGTACAATCTTCTGGCCTTGGTTGACACACTGAATGAATGGATTATTACAGAAGATGATCCGTCTATCGGCAAGGACTGTTGTGTCAGTCTAACTCACAACTCCACGTCACTGAGGAATACCGCGAATCAGAGTACGTCGTATACGTATTATTTTCTCCAATGCATATTTCAAGACAAGGTTCACGGTACTACATTAACTAGCCACAGTTAGGCTAGGTTAAAGATAAAGTTAGCTACCCTGGGTATAATATATGATATTTCTAAGGGAAAACCTCAAAATGTATATATTGCTCTATTGTATATTAGATAATTGAGAAATGTTTGCAATATTAAATTAACATAATTATACCAAGAAATATATGTTCTATATAAACGAAATATATTTATTGTATTCAGTCATTCTATTCATAGGAGCAGAATTCCATAAAAATGCTTTATAAAGA
>JAGDQP010002636.1:63433-92321 GCA_022664845.1 Lepisma saccharinum | reverse complement strand
CAAGGAAATTGAAATTAAAAATATACAGAACGGTTATTCTGCCAGTAATACTTTACGGTTGCGAAAGTTGGAGTACGACCCTAGCAGATGAACATAAATTGCGTGTGTTTAAAAATAAGGGTTTGAGAAAGATATACGGGCCGAGATGATTGGAGAGTGGAGGAGACTGCATAATGAAGAATTCCACTGACTGTATGATTCACCAGATGTTGTAAGAATAATGAAATCGCGTTGACTAAGGTGGGCAGCCCATGTAGCTCGGATGGGGGGGAAAAAAAAGCAAAGATTAAATGAATTGAATGGGCGGCAACAGCACTATGGCTTACGCCCGTCCCGATACGGGAAGGCCGGATGGAAGGAGACCATTGGGAAGACCGAGACGTCGTTGGGAGGACAATATTAGAAGAGATCTTCGAGAAGTAGTTGTTCGTGATGAAACCTGGCTTGATATTGCCCAGGATATAATACAATGGCAAACGTTTGTTACTGCGGCGATGAACTTGCGAGTTTCATAAGTCATAGAGTTAGCTTTTATTTATTCTCAACAAAAAGACAGATAAAAGTTTAAAAATGATCAACAGCTAAAAATATGAAATTGCAGAACATAAACAAGTTAGAACTAACAATCGCAAACACTCCGGTCCCTTGACAGCATTTTAGCCACGCAAGCATTATTTTTTATACAGTAGGCTGGCAACACTGACAACTGCAGTGCTTAGGTTCGGGAAAATCCACAGTACTTGTGTCGAATAATGTTTATGCCCAGTTTGGCGCAGCTAGGTATAACTGAATGGAAACAACTTTAATATATTTTTTAAAAATGGGCTGGCAACACTGAACTACTGCACCAATCAAGACGATTCCAGAGAGACTGAGCTAGTCTAGTTAAGACCTTTCGAACGACACCTCATGCCTGTCTCTCCACCTTATGGTTCACGAGAAATATATTTTTCGCACGGACTGGCAACACTGATAACAGGTTCCTGGGGAGCGGGTATATCAGCAGTATGTTCCCATTGTGTCAATAAATGTTTGTACCAAGTTTGGTGCTGCTATGATTAAAATAATGATTATAATTTAAAAAAAATATAATTTTATAGAAAATAGGCTGGCAACACTGGTAAGTGGGTTGCTTAGCAACGTGGACCCTGTCAGTGTTTTTGTATTCTCTCGAATAATGTTTATGCCAAGTTTGGCGCAGCTAGGTAAAACTGAATGGAAGCAATTTGAACCATTGTTTATTTAGAAAATGAGCTGGCAACACTGAACCACTACACCAATCAAGACCATTCCAGGGCCTCTGAGCTAGTCTAGCCAAGACCCTTCCAATGGCACCTCAAGTATCTCTCTACACCTTGTAGTTTCTGAAATTTAATTTCTGTACACAGACGGACGGACACCATGAGCGGGAATAGAAGGTTCCTTTTGTTATAGCTTATCTATCAAGGGACCTACAAGCTGTAAAACTTATCTGCCTTTTTTTTTTCAGTACTGTCTATGTGGTTCATTCGGCCATTAAGTAGAAAGTTATGTGATGTTAGGACCAGTCTTGCCAGATTGTTAATGCGGATGGTTTTGTACGTATTGTATTTCTTCTTAGATTAAATTCTTTTAAAATATGTGGGCAGATTCTAGGCATAGAGGGAATGTTACCAAATCAAGTAAGCAACATATGTAACAATCTGAGTCCTCATTCCTTTCTTTTCCTGGGAATAAAGTTGACATTCAAAACCTGTTCTTTTTACTTTCATTGTAGCTTCGCCAATGACACGTGGATCACCATGAACGTGTCCAGTTTCTGGCAGCATCCTTGCTGATTTTTAAGTATACCTCTACATGACTACCCTACCTTCACATTCCCATTTTAACTGATAAACGCTGGAAGACTTATCTGTATGTGTAATATCCCCGTACTTTGTAAAGACTTATCGGTGGTTTCTGAAGGGAATCCGAGATGGTTTAAAATTACTTTTCCCAATAAATTTTACGTAATTGTTTTGTAAACGATGAAGGTAAAGTGGATTACTTCATGTTTTCTGACGCCAACTCTCGGTGCAGCTTTAGAGCTCCACCCTACACGAAGGTAAACGAAAAGTACTGGCAAGAAAAGAATACAGTGGGTCTTCGCTCAAATTAGCCAGTAATTTTTTTCTTACCACTGGAGTACAGAAGGACGTATTTTGTGTTTCAAGTTGACGAAACCTACGAAGAATCAGATAGGGTTTGGTGGGGCTATTACGATACAGCGCAAACGTGGGGCTTTTCTGATACAGGAGAAAAATAACCCCCACACGTTTAAATAAATGATATATAAATGGAAAAAGCAGTTTAAGGTGGTATAATTATACACCACTGCCAAACAATATTTATTGTTGCACTAAAAAAAAAATAAATAATAATAATAATTTCCTATCAAAAAAATGTTTTTTTTCTCTTCATGAAAAACTATTATCCCAGAGAACTTCAGTGTCACACCCTTATTTATACCTGCACCCAGGAATATCCCTTGTAGATTAGATACTGTTTTTGGTATTTGTTTCCAGTTATGGAAATCCTCAATATAGTTACGGTTTATACAAAAAAGGCGATAAATCAGACTGTAATAATTACCGCGGAATCCCGTTACTTCCAACCTGTTACAAAGTATTAAGTAATATTCTGTTAACACGCCTAAGTGTATACGTAGACGAAAGAATTATAGCGATCATTAATTCGAAACGGGACGAGATGACTGGAGAATAGAGAGAAGACTGAATAATGAAATCGCGACGACTAAGATGGGCAGGTCATGTAGGTCCGATGGGAGAAAACCGAAGACTATATAATCCATCTTGGTCAGAAAGCCGGCGGGAAAGAGACTGTTGGGAAGACCGAGACGACGTTGGGAGGATAATATTAGAAGGGATCTTCGAGAAGTAGGTGTGTGTGTGATGAAAACTGGCTTGATCTTGCCCAGGATAGAATCCTATGGCGAACGTTTGTTACCGTGGCGATTTACTGAGTTTCGTAAGCCACATAGGCAAAGTACCTTGGTTAGTATATTTGCTTTAGAAAATAGTCGACCTTGTGGCAAAATATAAAACCTCAAAATGAACAGTGTATTTTAAGACCCACTGAGGGGGCTAATGTGAAACGGTGGGTCGGGCAGAAGTGTTTTATTGTATTTCGACATATCTCTCTAGATAGCCTAAGAATATAGACTCTCTATGTTGATGTTCCAGAAGTACAAAATATCTAAGTCTGTCGACATAAAGGAATATCTTTAGAACTAATGGGTCATTAATAGTGTTAATACGATTAATATAGAAAAAAAAAAGTAAAAACAAAATGAAACCTAAAGTTAGGTTTACATGGTTAGAAAAGTGTCTTTTAATGTTAACCAACTAACTCTATGGCTTATAGAACTCGCAAGTTCATCGCCGCAGTAACAAACGTTCACCACTGAATTCTATCCTGGGCAACATCAAGCCAGTTTCCATCACGAACACCTACTTGTCGAAGATCTCTTCTAATATTGTCCTCCCAACGACGTCTCAATCTTCCCAATGGTCTCCTTCCATCCTTTTAATGTTACTCTAACTATAATAATAATTTGCCTATTTAATTCTGGTTTTCGTCTGTTTAGTTTGTGTGGTCGATAGCTGCATACTTTCTACGTCGCCGTTAGAACAATCTGTATCACAAATTTCTACGCTAGAATTATACGTTTGCACCGACTTATCATTCAACGTCGTTCGCTACGTTCTTAAACAAAATTTTTCTTTGTTGTTCTATTCTGACACATTTTTTTTTTTTTTTTTTTTTTTTTTTTTTTTTTTTTTTTTTTTTTTACTTAAAACTTAAAGACATCAGACAATTTTGTCACATCCAGTTTAAATCCTGATACAATTTCCTACGTTACAATATATTTTTGACCGGTCTATATACACAGAGAAGTTACAGTGAAAGTTTTATTTTTTTGGTTTCATAATAGCTCCGCTAGACCCTACTATTTGAATTTTATTGAAGGCCTTAAGGCAACTTTGGCTCAGACCGATCAGGTACTATTATCAGATTATTGGACCAGCCGGCTCGACTCCAACTACTCGTTAAGTGGTGTCTAAAGCACCTGGTTGCGCTGTTGTAGACAAGGTTCAGCCACAAAGTTACCCAGGGTTCCCATTCATTTGCCACGATTAAATTCCCTGACTTTCCCAGGTCACTACTCAGAAATTTCCAGGTACCCCATTTTGTATATATATCATAATTCCATGGGAAAATAAAGATACATCAAAATATTTCACTGTATTCTTTTCTTAAATTGCTTCATGGTTGGCACATTAGGCTCCAAGTAATTTCAAAAACGATCTAACACTAAACGCCTGCTGTAGCTAAATGAACTTCAAACAATAAGCTATCAAATTCCCTGACTTTTCCAGGTTTTCAGATGTTTTAGTGGAATTCCCTGACTTTTCCAAGACTTTTTAGTGCTAAGCTGGATCCCCGACTATTCCAGATTTTCCAGGTGAATGGGAACCCTGTTACTTCCAACCTTGCTGATTATGGCGATAACCAACACGATCAGTTTTGTCAATATATAGCACCTGTAGAAGAAGGCCGGATAGGCAATATCATAGGTGAAATCTGAAGAGACAGGAAGGGAATTCGTGAAATTTTAATAGAAAAGAAAGGAACTGTACTTACGTAATACCATGACGAAAATCACGTACACAACTACACACACACACACAACACTATAAAGTCTCTCATATAATTTTCGACTTCAGCCGCCATCATCCGTTATAGACAAGAAAAAAGTTCACTAAATATACGTGCATAATTTGAAGGGATAGAAAAACAAGATGGCGGACATCCACATCAAAAACAATTGACGACGTTCTGCGTGTGAGCAAGTACTGTTGGGAAACGGGTTTTGAAAATGTTTTTTTTTGTGTTGAAAAGTAAGCTGGTGTACAAGCTATATCCCACTTTTTCGGGGTTATGGGATTACAAAACAACTGATCGTCTCTGGCATTAACTTTATTATTGTATCTGTGGAATAAAATTAAAAAAAAAAAAAAAAAATACTCGTGGTTCAAGTTCAAGTCACCATTCGAGCATTCGTTTAGTGTGCGGAGGGTGGAAATACCTACAATATTTAAGGTAAGAGGTAGAAACAATTCACTCCCACATGAACTCTCCTCCCGCCTCTGGTGCAAGGATAAACCGAAGTGCTGTGCTACGCAGCTATCCAACCAGTATTTTCGACGAAGATGATGATCCGAGTAAATGATGACAGATATAAACAATTTCAAAAATTGCACAAAGTTGTCGTCACCTAGAAAATTTTAATTGCTAACTATACTACAATATAAACGTGATCATCCATTTACCGGTATATCAATAAAAGTATTCAAAATGTATAGAAGCAACTCCAATTTCAAAACATGGCAAAATTTCCAGCATGGAAATTATTTTATTAACTTTCAAACCCAATCTACGCCAACCTATAATCATATCATCAACTAACTCTTTACATACTTAACATTAATGGCTGGATTAAATTTCACCGACATAAAATTTTGGGTTAACTAAAATTATCAATCTAATATGTCTAATATTACAGAAACCATACTAAACTCGTCTAAGTATGTCTAAAAATACTAAATGAAGCAGGAAGGTTATTGTATTTTTAGCTAAATTGCAAGGAAACTGCTAATGCAATGAAGAATCACCGTGTTTTCCCATCCGGCTTCTCGAATTTCTTCATAAATTTTCCACACGAATTCAGTCCATGAGGCACCAGTAGTGCATTCGGACTTATACCGAGAAATTAATATCGTAAAGTCAAATTAGGTTTCATATTCGTAAAACGAAACATAAAAAGGAAAAACTTTCATAATTATAAGCATTATTGATAATAATTTTACATAAAATGATTTACTTGAAGAGAACCTCTGTCAACAATGCGACACATGACCATCCAAACAATTCGCGGTTTCCCCGGCAGAGTAGATTTTTATGCTACTCTCAAAAGGCTGCTATAAAAATGGCTCAAGCAAATGAAGCAACCTTTACGCGCGTGCCTAGGCCGCTCGCTCAGGTGTCGAACCCACAGGTCGCATCCTGTGGAGACAGTCTTCAAACTCGCTGGTTCCCAACGAAGTGCCTCTTCCATCCACCAGCAACTACAGACGGAGACCGGACATCAGGAAGATGATTGCCCTTGTGGATAGGGACATCGCTTACAAGGAAATCTGCCTCAGTGAGCTGGAGCTGTGCATTCTGCTGGACGAGGCAGAACTTCAGACCATAGACTTCTTACGGAAGCCTCTTCGGAAGATGCCGATCAAATTGACGCCTCCTCCCGAAAGTGCAAAAGACACACTCATGATCAAAAAGGAAGTGGAAGATGCTTTGCGTGAACTAAGGAGGCGACGCAAACTACACACCAAAAGCCTGTTTGAATATCTGACAGCCGGCAAGAGTTCAGATGAAATAAACAGCAACAACGATGACATTGACTGACCCATCAAAGAAGCAGAAGCATGAAAAGGACCGGTGTGAATGTGATGGTCCCTGGCGCGAGATTACCTCTCCGCAAACCGTGTGAATGTAATGGTTCTTCTCATGTGGATGTGTTTCTTTGATGGTGTCACTCATCATCACTTTTGCTCTTTCATCGAACTGAATGCCACTGTCTAAATAATCAACAGATACCTGATGAGCTCTTGGCGTTTCCTTTAAGTGAGTGCAAACAATTCCATCTTCCTTTTCTTTTTTTTAACACCTCTCGTGTTTTAGAAGAATCAGTTCATTTTACTGATGGCTGCCGAAGAGACTCCTGTGAATTCTAACTCATTCATGCAAATTTCGTAAGAAGTAATCTGTCTTCCACAGCAGCAATCTGATTCCTTCGTTCCCTCATCTCATCAGGTCTTCTAATGAAAGTACTGGCACATGGTGGGGATTGGCGACTTTGTGGGCTCTTTCCACACGATGCTTCCAGCAGTGGAAAATCGGTTCTTTTGAGAACCAATAACTCCCTTCCGAAAGGAAGGAAACGGCTCTTTTTAGAGCCACCATAACTAATTACAAAACGGCCTTTCTCAAGGCCCCCGGAACCTTTCCGAAAGGAGAGGAACTGGCTCTTCTCAGGGCTACCAAAATCTTTCCGAAAGGAAAGTAAAAGGTCTTTCTCAAGGCCCTCGGAACCTCTCCGAAAGGAAAGGAACCGACTCTTTTCAGGCCCTCCAAACCATTTTGAATCATTCCAAGATCGTCAACAGAAACTAAAAGATGAGAATCAGCGCCATGAAGAAACTTTCAAGAAACTCCAAAAGAAGCGAAGAAGAAAGTGGTTGATTGGAATTTGGATCCCATTCCACGGACAGTGGCCAAGGAGGTACAAGGGTTCTGAAGAGTCATCAGTTACTGATAGTCAGTTGATACTGCAGCAAAGCATACTGCGCTATTCTGAAAGGATTTGAGTCAATATTTGACCTGAAGATTTACACCATATAAAGAAGCTGGTAACTACATTGACTTCACGTTTAATCGCACAAAAGCAGCAGATATACTGCGGGTTCATCCAGAAATTGATGCACCATCCTTTGTCACCGAACTGAAGATGTTGTTAAGAAGAATAGTTTAACTTCTGGAAGTGATATACAAAACGTGTTTCGACAAATAGTGCCGGAGGTTCGGGCAATGTTAAGAAACTTGCTTCGCCCTTTGATTGTGGTGCAAACTTCATCATGGGAAGCTGAACGTAGTTTCCGTTCTCTGCAACGTCTCAAAACAATTCTAAGGAACAGCAAGACAGAAGAGAGTGAATGGTTTGTCATGGACATAGGATTTACATAACACATTCAACCTGGACGAGTCAGCAGATAGATTTGGTGCAGCCAGTGATCGTCTCAGAACAATCTTCGGGCCAGTCAACTTGAAAGTAAGTAGATATGAATAATTAATGTCAATTGGTTAGTTTGTATCTGTAGCATTGTAGTTGTAACTGCAAGTAGATTTTTTTATGTCATTTTGTTAATACTGACGTTATCCATAGACTCCGAGTATGTTATTAACATTTAGTTTGAAGTATATGTAAAATTTAGCTTACAGTTAGTCTAAGTGATGATATACTCGTAAGTTTCCTTTTCCATGCGGTCCCACCCCAATTTTAACATGTCACAGACGCCCATGTTATTGGATTATATCCTGGGCAGGATTATGATAGTTTTCACAGTGAACACCTACATCAATCTAATACTGTCATCCATAGCTGCGTCAGATACTTCTCAAAAGTATCTGATACAGATATTTGATACTTGTCCAAATAAGTATCTATTACGATACAGAGAAAAAAAGTATCTCGATAAAGATACACTTCTAAAGTAGATACCTACACGATACTTCCGTAATGCTTCAAATTTCCGTGAATATTTGTTTGAAACATGTCAATTACGGTTTAATATACCGCAGAGTTCCGATTAACCGAATCCCGAGGCAGTGAAAATCAATTAAGTTTAAGGCTCCTGCTTCCCCCACATGGAATGGCGGGCAGATTGTACAGGTTAGGATATATGTCAGCATCGTGATGCAATTGGGGAGCTGCTATGAATAAAAAGATAGTGGCATCACAGTGAGAGCCTAAGTTCTCCTCTCCCAACCCGTCTGGTCACCGTGGGAGCAGTAGACCAATCTCCTCCCTCCTTGGAGAGGGCTCATCCAGTAGTGGATCGAATATGGCTGTGATTTATTATTATTTATATATACAATTCCTCTTGCTAAGGCTTAAGGGAACCGACCGGAGTAGACGCCTAATGTCCAATCCATACGTTCACATCGTGGGGCCTGCTAGTCGAACTGCTTGGCGAACGAACATGGATGGGCTGCTCACCAACCCGCATTAGCAGACAGCGTCGTGAGTCAAATGTCTGCACCTTCTCCTTTCTTTACACATGATGGTAAAAGTAAGGAAACAGCCCCGGAGGACGGAATACAACTGTCAGTCCTGCAGGAAGTCAGCATGCTCGGGTTTGGACTGTAGAATGCCAGGACACCGACTCTGCAACTCGAACGGACCTATACGCGACGACACTAAACTGTCAGTCACTTGCAGGAGAGGAGAAATTAGAACAATTGCAGAATGAACTTAAGAGGATTAAGTGGAACATCATAGGACTATCAGAGGTGTGGCAGAAGAATGAAGAACAGTTGGAACTACCGTCAGGGCACACGTTCTACTTCAAAGGAACAGAAAATGAAAACCGACAGGCGTTGGCTTTATAATTAATAAAAACCTGAAGTCACGGATCACAGAAATTGAAGGAATTTCGGATAGAATCGCATCAGTAGTAATACAGATAAAACAAGAAATACAGGAAGGAAATTATACAAGCGTATGCTCTAACAACATTACATCCGGAGAAGGAAATCGAAGACCTATACGAGGAGACACAGAAGATTTTGGATAGCAGCAAATCGCATTACAAAATTGTAATGGGAGACTTCAATGCGAAATTAGGAACCGAGCAGAGCAGTGACATGAAAGTAGGAAACTTTGGATTTGGCAAAAGAAACAAGAGAGGAGAGAAGTTAGTGGAATTCTCAGAAGACAACAGAGTTCATTTATAATACACTTTTCAAGAAGCCGCCCCAGAGGAAGTGGACATGGAAAGGACCAAATAGACTACCTTTTATCGAATAATAGGGAAATTCTTCAAGACGTGTCTGTTCTGAACAGTTTCAAAATCTCAAGTGATCATAGGATGGTAAGATGTAAGCTGAAACTAAATACTAGACTTGAGAGGAAGAAGCTTATCAGAGGAAAACCGTCAGTTTTAGATCTGGAAAATCAATCGATAAACAGACATTTGAGATAGAACTAAGCAACAGATTCAGCGCCTTGCACGAGTTAGAAGACAAAGAACATATCAATAGAGAAATATAATACTTATGGCATAATAAGAGAGACGGCAAAGGAAATAACAGGCATAAAAAAAAAGCAAAATCTCAGAAGAAATTAAACTCTTGATGAACAAAAGAAGGGAAATACAGAAGAGGAAAGTTACATGAAGAGGATTGAGTACATAGAGCTAAATAAAACTGTAAGGGAGAAAATAAGAGAGGATGTTCGAAGATACAACGAAAATCTTGTTAGAAATACAATCGAGGAAAACAAGAGCCTGAAGAAACAAGCAAATAATTACAGTTAAGAGACCTGACACAAGACTGTAATCAGAAATAAGGTAGAAATTTTAAAGATATTTGAAGATTTCTACAGAGAAATTGTACTACTCCGATGAACTAGGAAAAGAAGATTCAGAAGAAAACGATGTAGAAGTCCCAGACGTAATGAAAGAAGAAGTGGATAAAGTACTTCGAGGGGCGAATAACGGAAAATCACACGAAGATGCACTCACGACAGAGATGTTTAAATGAGGAGGTGAAAAGATGAAAGAGGAACTTGCTAAATTATTCTCAATATGCCTGAGGAAGCGAGAAATACCGTCAACATGCTATGATTATTTTGTTGTACAAGAAAGGGGACAAAGAACGCGTCGAAAACTACAGACCAATTAGTCTACTGTAAGTTCTATACAAAATGTTCACCAAAGTCATTTTGAATCGTATTGAAGGAGACTTGGATTTTAATCTGGGAAGGGAACAAGCCGGATTTTATCATGGATTTAGCACAATGAACCACATACAAGCATTGAATGAAGTTATGGAACGGACTACTGAATATGGACTTCCACTACGGCTGGGATTTATAGATATTGAAAAAGTATCGATTCGGTCTCCTTGGCAGCAGTACTCATAAATTGAATATCAAAGCATCGAAAGTGCATACATCAAGTTACTGTGAAACATTTACTCGACTGTCACTTCTGTCACTAGACTACATCAAGAAAATGAAAGTTTAAAATAGGAAAAGGGACAAGGCAATGATGAAATAAATAGAAGATATATAATGGCGTGGAGTTCATTTGGAAGACTAAACTTTATTTCTAAAAGCAAACTACCAATGTGTCTGAAGCGTAAAGTTTATAATCAATGTGTCTTACCTGTGATGATATACAGCTGTGAAACTTGGACATTGAATGCGCAAACATCTCACAGATTAAATCACACAAAGAGTAATGGAGAGACGCATGCTAGGAATAACTAGGAGGAACAGGAAGACAAATGGATGGATTCGCGCACAAACAAAGGTAGAAGATATAATCAAAACTGCGAAAATGATGAAATGGAGATGGGCCGGTCACATAGCTAGACGAACAGATGGACGACAAATGTACTACATTGGATTCCTAGAAAAAAGAAACGACCGAGACGACATCCAAATGTAAGATGGGTAGATGAAATCAAGCGTTTTTCAGGAGCTACATGGCTGAGGATAGAAAACGGTTGAATATGATGAGATATATATACACGTTTTCTAAATTAATCCCAGTTCTTCTGGCTGCGTTTTCTATACTTTAACCCACTTTCTCCGACTGCGGTTTCTATAATGAGTTCCACTTTTCTGACTGAGTTTCCTTTACTGAGTCCCAGTTATTATTATTATTAATTATACGCAACTCAATTTTCAACACAAAACACGATTTCCAAAACCCGTTTCCCATCAGTACTTGCGCACGCGCAGAACGCCGTCAATTGTTTTTGATGTGGACGTCCGCCATCTTGTTTTTCTATCCCTTAAATTGTGAACGTGTGTTAAGTGAAGTTATTTTTTTTGTCTACAACTGATGATGGTTGGAGCAGAAAATTATAAGTGACTTTATAGTGTTGTGTGTGTAATTGAGGGGGCCTCTGCAATAACAAGGTAAGTGGAGTTACCTCGATTCCTGGTAAACCATGAAAAAAAAATAAGGCATGAGGCCTGATTCCGCGGCCTCTAAGTGCGTATTCGAAGCGGCAGTTGTGGGGAAAACAGTATTCATCGGTAACGAGTCGCCGTTTCCCGATGTGGGTAACCGACAGATGGCGCCACCGTCTGCGGACAGTTAAGTAAAGCTTTGGTAGATGCGAGGAGGCGACATGTGTGTAACATTGTTGTCCAACAGTCGGTTGAAGTGAAAGCACTGTTACGGAGACATATTTGACGCTTTCGTTCCGAAATGAACCAAATCAAAGCAGCAAAAGCAGAAGGGACGGAAGAAAAAAGAAAATCGTGAACTCTGGCAAAGAAATGTTCCGAAATCGAGGCGAAATGCGGTAAGTTATTGTTTATTTTGTTCTTGGTTTAAAATAATAATGTAAACATGTAAGAAATAAATGGATCAAAGAAGCATGTGTAGAAAACGTACCAAAATAATACTGATGGTTGAATATGCAAAACAATTATTAAAAAAAAAAGCGACAAAGGAAAAACCGTTGGAAAATCGGCAACATCTGTCATAAAGAGGACACTGTGGCAAAAAACAAACAATAAAATCATGACGGTGTAACGACTATGTCTAAAGGTGCAGTTTCGTTTAGGCGATGGTCGTATGCAATGGCCGCATTCAGTGAATGCGTGCGACGGAAGCATGTAGTGGGGTAGTTTCGTTTGTGCATTTGGCGCGTGCGTGACGCCGTACTATATCTGTACAATCATATCATTTACCTTTCGTGCATTACAAGTTTAAGATCTTTCTGTAAACAATATTTTTTACAGTATCAGAATTTTAGACATGATTACGAACAACTATAATTATAATATAAGCAGCATTTTAAATTAAACTCAACTTCCATTCAATATCAAACAAAAGTGTTACTTCAAGCTGCTACAGTACTCGGCTGCCATCTATTGACCACCAAACTTACTACATCTGTGCATGCATTCTCTTTCTTTCGGGTTTTACCAACAATTTCATAGCATTTTCGTCCAATTCTTGACGTAGCTTTCAGTCCTCATCTCTGCTGAAGCTCATATTTGGCACAAAGTAGTTCCACATTCAAAGAAAACACGAATGTAAACTGCACAAGCTGTAATACTCGGCAACGCACGCGATCGCTGCAGCTTGACTGGTCTCCGAGGAGTCGTTCCAACAGTTGCATGCAACATGATGCGTCCGATGAACAAACCAAACCGACTCCACTGATTTCTCTTCAACGTGTCAATGGAGTGACGCGTGCAGCAGTTGCTTGCGATCATTGCATGCAATCGTCGCACAAACGAAACCTCACCTTAAACCATACGAAATAAAATGCAGTACATAAAAAGTTGTGTAAAAACAGTGTTTCATTTGCGAATGTGATGTAGGGATGTCCCCAATGGAATATTGTATGTAGAACGTTTGGACTATCCAATAACATGTTGTATGTATGAAACTGCATGTGTTGCAACGTTATGTCAGAACGTTGTTGCAGATAATATCCCTATTGTTGGGGATAGTGTGGATGCTCAGTACGATTCTTTAATATTAACGCAAATCATCAAAGGCCTATAATAGGGCCCTTGTAATGATAAGGTCAGAATCGTTCAGAGCAAAAGTGAATCAAGTCACATTAACAAAGTTAAAACAAAACATATTTGTATGAAATATCACAAACAGGAATGTTACATAATACAAAGTACTGCAGTACTACAGAATGTGGATTGTGTTTTGTCATTGCAGGGAGAAGAGTAAATCGGCACGAGTAATCGAATGGCGCAACAAAAAAGAGTGCTCTGCCTGTCGCCATTGAGATATATTGCAGTGCCACTCAACATGCAAGGAACAGCGAATTTGGGCTACAGGACACTACGAGAAGCAAAACAATGCATTTTCTGGACTTATAGTGCGTCAAGACCCTAAGGTTAGTGTTCGAAATGCCATTACAAACAAAAACCCGTATTTGGCAGTACAAATTAAAGGATAAGGGAAAGGAAATGATTATGTACAAACCTTTCTTCTGTGCGATCTTTACTATTGGTAACGGAAGGATTGAACGAATACAGAAGAAGATGAAGGAAGAGCAAAGCTTAGGGGACGAGAGAGGAAAGCATGGCAACCACGACATGAAACTGAAGTACTTTACGAACCCACCGCTAAACCTGCGCAAGCTTTACGACCTCTTTCTAGATTTCTATGCTGTCGCAACAGGTGACGTTAACATTCCTATTGCACATAAAACATACTTCAACCAGTACGTCAATTTCAGCTTTTCACTGCCACGTTCTGACGTGTGTAATGTTTGTTTTGAGAGCAACCTAAAAGATGTCGAAACTCCAGATGTCACTCTACATACATGGAAAGTGAGGCAACACAAAGAGATGAAAGACGAGCTCTTAAAATCAGAGCGGTCTCATGTTGGAGTTGTAAGCTACTGGTTACAGATCAGTTCTACAAACGCCTCCTGTGACGGTATGTGTTCAACGTACATGTTCACGATGCAAGCACTCTGGTCTCCCACATGTTCCACTTAATGGAAGGGGTTGCTACGAAAGGTGCCAACATTATGTGCTCTTTCCTGTATCATGTGATAAAACTGAACTTCGATAAGGAGAAGCATGAGCGAATCATTCTGTTCTCAGATGCCTCCGCGGGACAAAACAAGGAACTACACGCTCTTCCATTTCCTATGCATGCTGTGTAGATCTCTGTATGTGCCGATTGTGCATCTGTTCCTGGTTAAGTGGTGCTCCTATTGCCAATACGACAGAAATTTGGGAACTGTGCTCAGAGGTTGAGAAGGATGGAGGTAGTGGAAACAGAACAAGAGTATGTGAATATGACTACATAGAGCAGAAATCCTATCTTCTTCATGGTTAATGGAACGCAAGATGACTTCCTGTTCGAGTTTGCAACAGCCATGAAGGGCAAACAGCTCCAGATCTCAAGGCAGTACGGGTAACATACCGACCACATGGCTCTGTGTCAGTTTCGGAAACGTACAGTGGTCTAGAGAGAGTGTGCAGGCACCACCATTGGATACCATTCTGTTCTCCTTCAAGAAATTAGCCACACCGGACATCAAAGATTCAAAGAAAAAGGATGCTATCATTTGGAGTTTTAAACAAGCTTCAGGAAAGTGCAGTTTCCGGATTTTGTTTCCTACAACGCTCCGATCTTTGTATATTTTGTACACACACACACACACACGTCGTTGTGTGTATCCACTACTACTTTAGGTTATGCAATAATGAGGTACATGATCACTTTTCCACTTACGTTATGTGTTATTCCGCATTTTTGGTATTCGCCATTTTATGCTCCAAAGCACAGACCACATGCTCCACCACTTTTCTCCAAAGGCATATATACACAGAATTACCACGTTGCAAGTTCAGTTTACAAGCTTTGCAGCTACTCCCATTTCTCACTTACCTTCTTAATGCAGAGGGCTCTTCAACTGCGTACGTGATTTTCGTCAAGATATTACGTAAGTACAATTCCTTTCCTTTCTATTATATATATATATATATATATATATATATATATTACTAGCTTCACCGGGTGAAATGTAGGACTAATGGAGGCGACCGAACAATGGACTTTGTCTGAACTATGATACAGGGTGTGCCAAAATTAAAAACACTCTTTTTTATATTAGGATTCTGATATACACAAGAAATCAACATTTCAACCCAAGTAAGCACAATGGAGTGTCATTTGAAATACTGACTAGTTGATATATGACCATGGCTTTATTACTCAATCTACCGCAAATTTCCTTGCAGCTGGGTTTTCTATCTTTCTTTTTTGTGAGTACTGAGTTGCAGTAACTCAGCTGGTAGAGTATCGAGATGTCCTGGGTTCGAATCCAGCGGCCGACATTCTGACTGAGGATTTCCTCCTCCGTCACACTAGGCAGATGCCGGGATGGCACCTTCAACTTAGGGACTGGCCGACTTCTTCCAACATCCGGTCCCGTACTTTATCCTGACTTGAGCCATTGATGCAAGTCCATAAAAATTCAAATTCAAATTGTGGCATGTTACTGAAAATTGTTTACAATGAAACATAACGTCGTTATCACTTATCACATTCTGAGGTTAAAGTGACTTCACCCTGTATTAACAACATACTGAGTTAGGATGAACTGAATTGGACTTTATTGACAGCCTTTAGGGAACTTTGGCTCAGGCGGAATGAATGAAGTTGAGAGAATTGTTGAAATGAAGGAAGTGGGAGGAAGCAGCAGAACCCCACGCACTTGTATCAGATCCAGTAATAAGGTCCTGGACACACATCAATATGTCAGGATATCAAATGGAATCCGTATGAAAATATGTCATTTTTCTTTTCTTTTTTTTTACATCTTGTATTAGAGACTCCAAAACGGTGGTCTCAGTTTTTCCATGCCCTTATTCACTTGATATGTAATTGGGCGAAACTAGTCGCGTTTATAATCGCCATATCGTTGTACGAGTTGCAATCAGCGAGGATTGAAACTCTAGTTAGAGAGGAAAGTTTGAATGTAGGTCTTTCGCCACGGACATTTACATTTCATTTCTTCAGTTACAGTTATTGTTGTGTAGTTTTCGTCCTTTTGTAATGCGTAACAATGTTGTCTGTACTTAAGAAATATTACTCCGTTGCGACTTGCAGTTAACTGGAAGAACAACGTATTTTCTACTGTATTAGCAATTAACGACAGGAATGCTGCTATCTGCTTGAAGACCAGATTATACAGCGACGAAGCTTTAGTACCAGGGCGATTCAAATGGAAACCTTAAGTACTTTATCGTGCACTGTATTGAACAGAGAAGAGATAGAAAAGAACAATTACAATTACCTTTCTACATGATACTCCTGTCTGTACAATACAAGTGTTCCGTAGGTTGAAAAGTGCATGAATTCCACGAGAAAAGAAGCCTTTTGGCACTATGTGTGGCCAGGGCCGGATCCTGGATTTTCTGACGGGGGTGCGGGTGCACCACTAACTACCAGTACATCTGAATTAAATTTAATGTTTTAAATGCCTTTAGGCATCTGTGGTTGTGAATGGGGAATTGCCCTGGAAATGCTCAGTGTCTGGTCTCGGGAATCGAACCCACGGCCGAATGCGAAGCCAATGCTTTACCAACTGAGCCACGGCCGCTTTGTATCGGTATAGTATTCTGTATATAATTAGCTTGCTGCTTTAGATCAGGAATTTCTTTAATCATGGACACTTGTATCGTACAGAATCCTTATGAAATCACTGAAAACCTAAAAATACAATGAAAATATAGAAGTTTCGCAAACAAATGAAATCTCTAAACTGAGGGAGTCACAGTGAGTAAAATGTACAGAAAAAGTTTTTTTTTTCAAAACAACATTTTAGTATGGTGCAGTAATGTATTAAAAACTGGATTTCGATTTTCGTATAAAATATAGTATTAACAACACTGCTTATTCAGGAGCAGTAGCGAAATGAATCCTGACAGTAGTAGCACAGTATGTAAGCGACATAAATATTTTAAAAAACAACGCAGCCAAAACTAAAACAACCTAATAACGTGACCAAGTTACAACACTTCAAATAAAAATATATATATATGTATATACTCACGGCCCTTACTTGCCTCTTCTCACGAAACATCACTTAACACTGAAATTTGTAGAATACCGTTGGAACAATAATGTATTTATCTACAAAAATAACGCTCTTCGAAATTCGTGTGGGTTCTCAAAGAACGAATTCCAACCTTCGCGATTTTTCTGCCAACTTGTCTATTATTTCCTCCTAACTCAAAAACGACTCGTTTCTTCTCCATAAACATGTAACAAAGCTACACTGTTCAGCCTAGTTTCATTCATGGTGGCAAGCAGCCACGTTTTCAACCTACATAGAGTTGAAAAACTTCTCTCCGGTGTAGCAGTGGACACAGAAAGGGTACAAAAGTATGTTTATATTACGGAACCAGGTACTGTTACACTCGACCAAACTGTCGATAGCGGTTGTAGGACACGATCACTTCTGTTTATGAAAAGGAGCCTCTATGGTTCATATTCAGCCTGAACAACGTCTTCACAATCCGTTAAGTCTTCAGCGCAGAACTTTACGATTTCAGAAAGTCAATTTCGATCACATTCAGTGTCGGTATTAGAATTCCCATTTTTTTTTTACCGTAATACCCTGTGAATGGAATCTGTGTTTGAATTCTGCGATAAGAACATCCAGGAAAGGTAGGGAACTCACTATTCGATAGCAATCTGGGGTTCTCACATTCGTTGTTCTGTTTGTAGTGTTAAAAAAAAAATCTGGGCACCTCCACTTGAAGATGATATGTCTCCGCTACTTTCACTGCTCTCTCAAAATATTCTGGAAAATCTCTCTCTGTCCTTTCAACATGTTCGTATATTTCTACAATATCGGCATGCTCTTTCTGAAGCTCCCATGAAAGTGTTACGGTGTAGGAGAACAATGACTCTACGACGA
Source organism: Lepisma saccharinum (assembly GCA_022664845.1). Classification (NCBI taxonomy): domain Eukaryota; kingdom Metazoa; phylum Arthropoda; class Insecta; order Zygentoma; family Lepismatidae; genus Lepisma; species Lepisma saccharinum. The sequence goes on along the minus strand of JAGDQP010002636.1, from coordinate 74,003 downwards.
AAAGATGTACAATGAAACCATTATATTGTTAAGACGATGCCTTCGCTCTTATAGTTTTGTCCGTACAATTTTGTATTCCCAGAAGGGCCTCAACAACTGCATCATAAAGTTCAACAAATACAATAATACTATCGTGTCGTTCAATCCATCTAGTTACGCAGCAATTTTAGAAGTTTTCTGTGCTTACTTTCAGGGTGTTCCTCTTTGGAGACTCACTGAAAATATTGATAACTGAATTTACTGTACTTAAAGCAGTTTAAGGCTCCTCGCTACTTCCTTCCCCCCACTTTTTTAACATTTTTCAAAATCTAATAGCATTATGGAAGTTTTAAGAAGATACATCTCTAGTACTTACAAATTACCATGAAATACATTGGACAGCGATCTCGAGATCATATCGATTGATGAGTGATTCGTTATTAGATTATGACGTCATTATTTAATTAAAAACGTATCACTCATCAATGGACAAACAAATCTCAAGATCGCTGTCTATCGTACTTCATAGTAATTTGTAAGTACTAGAGATGTATCTTCTTAAAATTTTGATAATGCTATTTTGAAAAATGTTAAAAAAAAGTGGGGGAGGGAGTAGTGAGGAGCCTTAAATTCCTCTTCATGTTCCAAATTCAATTCAGATTTTGACAGTACCAAATTCAATGAGTGTAAAACACAGTGGTAGTAGACTGCTTTAGGGTCCCTGATAACTTCGTTGAAATGTGAGCTTGAACACCATTCCTATAGCCTGACATATATGCTGCTCCATCATAGCCCTGCCCCCGTAATTTAAATAAATACAGTCGGCATGATTACAAAAAAATTTGGCAATTTCATCCGCCAAACTTTTACCAGTTAGGTCATGAACGGCCACAAAACCAAGAAACATTTCACGAATCATAGGCTTTCCTACTTCTTTTGTGTCGACATATCTGGCACAAATGGACATCTGTTCAGTGTTCGAGCAATCTGTCGTTTCATCAGCTAAAACTGTAAAAATAACCAGATTCATTTATGTCCTCCACAATTTTTTTTGCAGAACAATGTTAGTGGCACACTCAAGAATCTCACTTTGAATTGTCTTACGAGCGAACTTCGCAGTTCTTGAAGCGCTTTGTAAATGTTATACCAATGCTGTGTTCCCACCAGCATCACAACGAAATCCCAGGAGATGTCTGAAAAGACCCTCAGACGGTTTCACTGAATCACAATCATCAAAACTACCACGCAAAGGAAGACCATTTGCGGCAGCAAAAACAACAGTTTTCACAATTGGTGTTAACTTCAATCTGTTTTCGATTATTTGCGCCTTACGGTTTCTGTCTATCTGAGAAAGTACATTTCTAACTATATTGTCGAACAAACAACTGAGCTTTGCAGACCGCAGTCTGATGAAAAAAACACTTTTTTGAATGTTCTTTAACGACACACTTGTTGCTTTCTGCCAACAATGAAAAGGTTTAGTTACAAGCGAATTAAGTTCTTATGCACTAACTTCGGATGGAGCAAACCATACACACTAACAGCAAAGCAATCCACGTAATTTGTGACTATACGATATAAAAGGGAATTTTCCAAACCCACTCTTTATGTAGTTCTATTTCTCCCAGAGGAATCCTTGTACACAGGGAATCGATAATTTGAATCAGGGACCCACGGATTATTTAACAGTTTGTATTTGAGCTCGTCAGTAAATTTAGATTTGTCTTTTTCACGATACAGTCCGATATCAAAGTCGCTGTACACATCAGTCTCTTCACCCACTGAATTATTTTTCTCACCACAAACTTCACTCTCACCTGATGTAGAAGCGGTACTAGTTGTAGCAGCAGACAAACGGTGTAATTTTGATGCACATTGTGTATGAACAGCATCTCCCATGTGACAATTCTTTACCCCTGACAATGCTGATGCATAGAACGAAGGGAAGGGGAGGGGGGTTAAAGAGCGTCGCAAGTGGCATGCAGGAAAAAAAGTTCTCTCCTCCTGGCTTCTGTTTTCTTCCCTACTTGAGAAATGTTATATTGTTTTGCTTGATGAATCCTTTTCCTTCAACCTTCAGAAAATCGACTTAAACTATTGTTTTTACAAAACTCCGCTTTCTCTTGAGCCCCAAACGGAAACATGACGGCAGAATTTTTCGGAAAGTGTTGATATTTTCACTGCTAGCTTCTCATTTTAGATAGTGTATAGTTACAACGAAGGGGAAGTGCACGTGCACCCCCACTAAATCCGGTCCTGTGTGTAGCCACTCACCCACCGCCTGCTGTACATTTTCATCTGATTTCTCCCGTTACGAAACTTCCTGCTCCATCTGTACAGATGCTACAGAGCAAACATGTATCCTCATATTGTTCTATTATTCTGCAATGAATTTCAATGGGTTTAAACTCTTACTACACAAAAAACAATAACGGACCAGTTCTCCTCTTTGGTTCACGTTGACAGTAAAGCCGCCAACTTGACACTACTGCTGCCCCCTTGTGTAGGGTGCCAGCTTCGTTCCTCCACCACTCGGTTACGTGCCATACAATGCCTCTTTCTGATACCAACTTACAGGTTAATCGAACAGTGCTTGGATTTTTTATTACACTTTTAAGGTTTTCATTTCAATCACTCGTATTTTTATGTATTCCAATTTTTTGTTGCATTGTCATTGGAAAAATATACTTCGTGTATCTACAAATTCGGACTACCAAATCAACCTTCGGGTTCTGAGATAAGCTAGGTAAGAAGACTGAAATCTGGCTCTTTCACACAAGACTGATTGCATTTCAAATCGTCCAGGCAAGAGTAAAATAGTCCCCCCCATGGTCTCACTTTTCATCTCTCTCTCTCTCTCTCTTTTTTTTTTTTTTTTTACACGGGATCTACGTGCAAAATTATTAGACTCATATTTTTTCTTTTTACCCCACAAAAAAATTCCTGCGATTTATAGCCTTTCAAAATGGCCGGCCTCAGCACAAGTAGTTCGAAAAAGCAAAAATTATGTCAAATTTAACAGTTTATTATGGAAAAACTAATGTACTTAGTAGGATAAGCTGAATAGTAGGAAGAAAACAAAGTAGTATGCTTGTGTGGAGGGTAAAAATTCCTCTGATACTCCAATAGAAATCGCACAATTAACTCGCAATGTTGTCAACTTTTGAGATTTTTTTTTCTAACTTTAGGTAAAATTTTTTCGTTACCCATGGGTCATTCGACCATTAGCTTCCACCATCATAAGCACCTCTATAAGATGTGTTAAAACTATAAAGGGTTTGCGTTTCTGATGATTACGTGTCAAGGTACAGCGTCATGAAAAGCTGAAAAATTCATTAAGTCGCCATGTTTGGACGCCATTTTCTTAAAAAAAAAAAAACGGATTTTTTTTATTAGTATTCGAGAAGTGCCCGAACATTAATATCATTTTTACCGTTTGTTGGGCCGGAGCCCCTAGCTTTCGCAATTAATTATTGAAATTTTGATTTTTGTACTCAGGATACTAAGATTTTCTGGTGGTTGGTTATAAATGGACATTTGATTGTTATGTATTATGTTTACCATTGCTAACTTTCACCAAATGTACAAAATAGCATATACTTAGTGCATCCATTTCTCATCACAGATATAATAGTTCAATAATTTTAGATAAAAGCTGCAACTATGGCAACTCCAAAGATGGATTACGAAATGGAACTGACAATATGATAAATGTTTGACTTCGTTTATGAAACAATAATATTTGTTTAATTTATTGAATATTTGAATAATTAGATTCGACATATTATTTTAAACTAACATAATTGGATATTAAAAAAATTGTAATACTATAACACGTTTTCTAGACATTTTAATTTTAGATAACTGAATAAGAACACTTTCGCTGTTATTACTATGCAATACGACACTCTGCACAAACAGTATTAGAATTCAAAACATTCGTATTGTAGCTACGAAAACACTAAAGTGCAATAAATCAAAATATAAAACTCGCGGGATGTTCAACGAATTACTTTCCTTTCAATACTGCAAATCCAACAATTACGTTCATTCAATATCAAACAAAGTGGCGCTTAAATTATCATTGTTGCCAAGTCCGGATATACCAGTGTTTATTGCTTGCAGGAAACAAAAACACATATCCGTAATGATATTTTCAGTCGGATAAAAAAGAGTAACATGCATTACTAAGGGAAGGGTCTGTTGAACCCAGTACAAATTCTGTGCGCCTACAGGGTAAGCAATAAGCCGTTTAGGCACAAATCCAGTAGAATTCTGTTCTTAACATTCCATTTGACAATGTTATTTTTTTTTTAGAATTTTTTGTTCACATTCACAGTTTAATTGGTTGTGGGTTCGACGAACACCCCCTTAGTACCGTAAGGGTTAAATATCTGCGACAAGTTGCATGAAAGTTTCTTTCTTTGTTTAAATCATTATTTATATTCACCCGCTGTATCCTTATCGAAGTAATAATAATATAAATATTTGAACAACCAGTTTTAAAAGCCATTCTTGTATATTATTTGAATCAGTTATAGTTTCCCTATGTGAAAAGCACATGTAATTTTAACATTGAAAACATTATCTTAATGTTATTTTTTTTAACATTACCTTCGTTTTAATAATTTAATAATAGTAGAGTTTGATATTTATCGTTTGGTTATTGTAACGTATTTACTAGTGTTGTCGATAGTATTCTTACACTATGCGTCATTCAGTAAATCAACATACATTTTATACCCAAGAGAATACAAAACAACGTACCGTACATACTTTTCTCAATTGTTACATAATTTGCAGTTCTTCCTTTTGTTGTTTCGTTGTACTGGTCCCTTTGAACTTTGATCCATTATAGCTGCATAAGTGAGCAACAATGATATCTCATATGCATATTGGCTTCCTTTTCGCCTACAGCAGACCTAGTGCCATTCGAAAAACTACAACCTTGGGAAGGCTTGGCAACAATGATTAAGTCCTATTTCACCCTGCCACAGGTATTTTGTTTGCTGAACACATTTCCTTCCTTTTGGATCATTTATGTGTTACTTAGGGTTGCCAAGTTTGTTTATAGGATCTAAATGTCCATTTATAACCAACCACCAGAAAATCTTAGTGTCCAGAATACAAAAATCGAAATTTCAATAATTAATTGTGAAGGTTAGGGGCTCGGGTCGCACAAACGGTAAAAAGGATATTAATGTTCAGGTACTTCTCGAATGCTAATAAAATATTCAGATTTTTAAAAGTTTTTTTTTTTTTTTTTTTAGAAAATGGCGTCTAAACATGGCGACTTAGTGAATTTTTCAGCTTTTCATGACGCTGTAACCTGAGACGTTATCATCAGAAACGCAAACCCTTTACACTTTTAACACAACTTATAGAGGTGCTTATGATGGTGGAAGCAAATGGTCGTATGACCCATGGGTAACGAAAATTTTTTATCTAAATTTAGAAAAAAATCTCAAAAGTTGACAACATTGCGAGTTAATTGCGTGATTCCTATTGGAGAATCAGGGGAATTTTTACCCTCCACTGAAGCATACTACTTTGTTTTCTTCCTACCATTCAGCTTATGCTACTAAGTACATTAGTTTTTCCATAATAAACTTTTAAATTTGACATAATTTTTGCTTTTTCGAACCAATTGTGTTGAGGCCGGCCATTTTGAAAGGCTATAAATCGCAGGAAATTTTTTGAGGGGTTAAAAAAAAAAATATGGGGCTAATAATTTTGCACGTAGATCCCATATAAAAAAATATGAATGAAATCTAAGACAGTCGTGTGGACCACCCTGGACGATTTAAAATGAAATCAGTCACAACCGTGTTTTGTATTACAGAAAGTAATGTTATCAAAGACCTACCTGCATGATCCGTTCCTTTTCTTGCCTTTTCTTCTCTTCCCGACGCGCAGCCGCTGCCTCTGCTCTTGCTGCGTGCGTGGTCTTCAGAAAGGCCTCCTCCACTCGCAGACGATTCTTGTCCGCCTTGTTCTTAGCCTACAACAATGAATGGGAAATGTATATTCAGTCATTTTATAGTTGAAAACAAAAAAAAGTAAAATTGCCTAGACGAAGACAGACAGAGAGAGAGAGAGAGAGAGGACGCGTCCACGGGTTGCGGATAATGGAAGGGCTCCCAGATATGATGGCCACTTGTGATGAAATAAACAACCACGGACAATTCGGCTAAGGGAGACAACTCCGACAGAAAAACACTGCTGCCCTACAGTTGGTAGAGGACTCTACAAAGGCTAGGGGAAGCGGACCTCGTTGAGCGAGAGGCCAACTATCCCTCATTGTCAAAAGAAGCTAGTTCAGAAACCTCACACAGAGCCTTGGACAGGACGGATGAAGGATAAGAGACACGGCAAGAAATGGAAACATGACTGGCTTATAGGAACATGGAATATGCAAACTATGCTGACCCCAGGCAAAATGCAAGAAGTCACTAAGGAAAATACAACGTCAACATATTAGCAATAAATAAATAAATAAAAATGCAAGGAAGAGGAAAATTAGGCACGAATAAATTCACCATTTTATACGGTGGCACAGGAGGACGAAATGAGCCTCCTACGTGGCCTAGTCGATAGCGCGCTCGACTTCAACGCGAGCTGTCCCCGGTTCGATACCCGGTGGGGGGGGGGCTAAAAATTTCGGTGTGGGGAGATACTTGAATAAAAGAAGTAGCGGACTGTGGTCCTGAAAGTCAGACACACGGCTACGAAGGGGCGTTACACTGACCACATAACTCTCTACTTGAATTAATGCAGTGGTCTGACAGGCTAAGACCCTTAGGGGCCGTCGCGCCACCCAGTTTAGTTTAGTTTATAAAGGACAAAATAATAAACTTTGAACCAATAAATGAAAGAATGAGCAAATTAAAGATCAGAGGAAAATATCAAAACATAACATTAATAACAGTCCACGCACCAACAAACGAGAAGAACGAAGAAGAAAAAAAAAATAAACATATGAAGAAACCGCAAAACACGAAGCCACCATAATCTACCATAAAACTAGGAAAAGAGGGCACACAAAACAAAATCAGAAGACGATACTCACTATACGACAAAAGCATCGAAAACGGGACCCAGCTGATTCAATTCACTACAAGAAACAGTATGGTAATAAAAAGCACATGCTTAGCTTTCCTCATAAACTAATCCACCTAGGGACATGGAAGTTACCAGACGGAAATACTATTAACCAGATAGACCATGTTCTAATCGACAGAAGATAATCCACTTCCATACTAGACATCAGGAGTCATAGATGCCCAAACTACGATTCCGACCATTATATGTTAAAAGTAGAAGTAAAAAAGCAATCAGAAACAACAGGATACCACAATTGAAGACAGATTGAACGGAATAGAAAAAAACATATCAAGGAGGAAGCAGAAGAAACCATCGACAGAGAAACAAAAGAGAAGAAACGAATGCCAAGAAATCGTAAAGGAAGAAAACATCGCAATACTAAAGATGCAATCAAAAAGAAACTAAAAGGATAAAAAAATTAAGAAAGCTAGCACATCAACTGTGCAGGAAGAAGAAAGAAAGAATAAATAAAAAATCAAATTGAAGAGATAGAACTCTGCCAACAAAATGAAACAAGAAAACATGCCACAAAAAGGAGAATAAATAAATAAGGGGGCAATTAATTGGCTGTAGAAATAAATAAGGAGAAACAAAACAGAGGTGTTACAAAGATGGATGGAATGCTACCAAAAATGAACACAGAAGAAAACAACAGTGATCACACAAAGGGAATCGAAGAACCACTATATATATATATATATATATATATATATATATATATATATATATATATATATAAAAATTACCGGGAGAAGAGGCAATCACAGCCGAAATAATAATATACTCAGGATCACACATAAAAGAAGAGATGTGTAAGCTAATGATACAGATATGGCAAAAGCAACCACTACCTAGCAAACGGGAAATAGACATCACATGTCCAATCCACAAAAAAAGGCGACAAAACAGTATGCATCAATACCGTGAAGAACTTACGCATACCCAAGAAAATAATCAGACGAACAGAAACCACGCTAAAACACACAACAAAGGAGTAACATAAAAAGCCAGCTTATTAACTGAACTATTCAACAATCTACTTCACGGTATCTTCAAAACAACTGAAAGCCAAATCTGTGCTTATGCAGATGACGTCATCATAATAGCCAGTACAGAGAAAGAACGTAAAAGAATATATATATATATATACATAGAAACAGAAAGATGGGAGCAGAACAAGTAGGGTTGCAAGTTAACACTGGAAAAAAGCAAAACATATGCTGATCACCACCAATGAAAGCAGAAGGAAATACGGAAACAAGGAATTTGAAACGTTAAATTCATTCAGGGATCTAGGAATGCTAATTAACGACCGAAACAACACAATACACGATAGAATTCAAGCAGATAACAAACCAATTACTACTGAAAATTAAAATTATTTGTAGGGAAACCAAAATAAAGGTATACAAAACAACCGAGTAAGACCGGTAGTAACATACGATGCCGAACTATGGACAACGAGGAAAGAAGACGAAGAAGCAAGAAGAAGGTTTCAAAGGCGAACAATTAGAAAAATATACGGACCGAAGAAGGTGGACGATCAATGCATACGAAGAACTAATGAAAAAATCAACCAACCTACTAGAGGGAAGACACACAAAAGCCCAATTAATCCAATGGATAGAACACACCGAAAGAATAGATGAAAACAAACTGCCAAGAAAGGAGATGTACAAAACAATGAATGGAACAAGAAGGAAGAACGAAGTAATGAACAAAAAAAAAAAGATGAAAAAAAAAAAAAAAAAAAAAAAAAGAGAGAGAGAGAACATGATAGTAAACCGTTGAGAAACCCAAAGTTCACACTGAGCGGTAACGCCAACAGGTAGGGAAAGGTTATTAATTTCACAGCTTAATTAGTCTGCGTCATCAGGTGTAGTTATAGGTAAGGATTGGGTAAGGGAAAATTTAGCACACAGTATACTAAAATGAAACAGAAGGAAGCTATATGATATCACGCTGAAAGAGACGAAAGAGGGAGTAGAACCTGTGGCCAGTGGAAACGCTCATCCGTGTACATAAAACGTTCCACAAGGGAGCACTGAACAATTGGTGATTCTTTTTCTGGTTCTGTGGCAATGTGGTAATAAAAGGTCTTAAAAATCATGTCTTTTGCTTCAATCCTGTGTAAAAAAAGGTAAGAAAATTAAACAACCTTTTATACGTCCACGTAATGACTATAATTTAGAGATCAACACAACCACATGTTGAGCTTACTGAATTTTTAAAACTTTATTTAAGGACTTTAGGCAACTTTGGCTCAGGCAGAATGGATGATGATGAGAGAATTGGTGGAATGAAGAAGTGGGAGAACCACAAGCAAACTCACGCACACGACGTTTGTCCACCACAAAGCCCACACGGCACAAGTTGGGATCGAAGCGAGGAGCCAACGCACCAGAGGTGGGCGCTCTAGCACTGAGCCACCGCGACCATTGAACTTAATGAAGAACGGTCTTCGGACTCAACATCATAAATGAATTAATGTAGTTACAGGGTGAGTACAAACCAATAAATGTTGTCAAAACTGGTACTTAAAGAACCTCAAAACACAGCGCGAATGGCCACTTTACATGAATTGGTTATTTGAAGACAACAAAGGGAAGGATTTGGATAGGGAATCGGTTCTAGTTTTATTCAAGGTACATCCCAGCATCCTGACTGGTGAGATCGAAGGAAAGCAAGAAAAGCTCAATCAGCATGGGATGCCGCTCAGCGCGAACCCAGAACCAACGTTATACCAACTGAACTACTTCCGCTTGGCAAGTACCTCTTAGTTTTACTTTTTTAGTACAGCAATCTATTTAAATCCCTTGGTTTTCCATAAGCTTCTGTCTTCCTCTTCCATATACACAAAAATACCATTTGTTATGTATTTTTTTTTCTTCGATTTTTTTTTTTTTTAAAGTGTTACAGACTTCTATGACAGTAAGCTGTCACAGAAAGTAACGGAAACAAGTTTTGAAAATTTTGTTCTTGGGGAAACCGACTTGCAATTAGCCATACCCCTCCCGTGACTTTCTCAGTTTGTCCTATATCTAATAAATATAAAACTACTTAGGAACAAACAAACAAGGTTGATTATAGAGATGTTCTCGGGATATCAGCCAGGTGAAGTCCGACGATAGAGCCGACGTTTCAAGAACAGACATTGTTCTCATCTTCAGGGCAAGTGTACTGAGACCAGTTCAGGTGTACTATATAGTAACGATAGGGGGCGGAGCTTAAGAATCCGTGTCTCTGATTGGTTGGCCTATAGCTTGACGCTGATTGGTCGTTTTCATGTATGCTTTCTTTATGACTGGTGTCCAAGTCTGACTAAGTTGAAATCCTGTATCTCTGTTGACATTATTAGGTTCTTGTAGTATGGCAAGTGATTCTTTTATGATCCTATCCCAGTAATTGGAGCTCTTTGAGATAATTTTAGTGTCAGAAAATAAAATTCTATGTTTTTCTGTTATGCTGTGTTCTGCCAGGCCTGATT
>JAGDQP010002636.1:47002-57152 GCA_022664845.1 Lepisma saccharinum | reverse complement strand
TAGCTGATTTCAAGTGATATGGATTGATGTTGGATGAATTATGGTAACTTAGGCGACGAGATGAAGTTTACTGAAATAGGATGCATTTATAAAGATTGAATTAATATTGATTTTATGGATTCATTATTGATAGCTGATAGCTTATTGATATTTTTGGTACGTTTTATAAACTAATGTGAATTTTATTGAGAATCTGGAATCTTACTATTGTTAGAGAATTTTAATGACTATTTGGAGAATATCTTATTGTTAAGAAGTAACTTATTTATGAAATTATTTAAGGCCTTTAGGCAACTATGGCTCAGGCCGTATGGATGATGATGATGGGATGAACTGGTGGAATGAAGAAAGTGGGAGCACCCCGAGAAAACCCACGCACACGGTGTTTGTCCACCACAAAGCCCACATGGTCTGAGCAGGGATAGATCCGACGACCCCTAGCTCCAGAGGCTGCCCTCTATCAACTGAGCCACCGTGGCCCCAGTAACTTATTTATATTCTATAAAAGGGATGAAACGTCATATGCATGTATAGGAGAGCAACCAGATTGTTGATGATGTCGGCAATTTTAATTCTTGCCCTTGAAATGGAGGATCATTCGAAATTTACAGAAAGAACGGGGAAAAGATTTTGTTTAGAAAGGCATGAATTTAACAGTTTAAATATGCTTTTTTTTTTTTTTTTAAATTTGTTAGGTTAAGAGAGAATACGCGTTAATATCAGAAATAAAACGAAATAAGACGTGAAAGTTGTATCATTATAGATGTTTCCAACTTGTAAATGAAGTTAAGAAATGATGGATGGATTTTTGAATAGTTTCCACAATTTGATTTTAATCATTCAATTCTTCAGTTGCGTTATGCTAAACTATTTTTTTTTTTATTCACTCTCGTCGTTATTAGCGACGTAAACAAGGGTGGCAGTGTCGAAAACCCTACTGGATCTTGTTCATGATAAATTTTACGTATAAGAGAAAAGTAGTCCCCACTGCAAACGTCGGTTGGATAAATATATGAAGCAGAGTTGGAGCAGTTGGGATCTTTTCTCTACGGGATAAGTTAGTCTTTTGTTTAAGCAGCGAAGTTAGTCTTTTGTTTAAGCAGCGAATTACTTCTATTCTCCGATAGTTCAAGGAAAAATCTACGAAACTACGATATTTCCCTGAGATTTGAGCTATCCTGTATATGCAAAGAAGCACGACGATGTTGAAGGATAGTATATGTACGACAGTCTTTTAATTGATTAATTTGAGAAGGAACATTATACTACGACAAATATATTGAATATTATATTACATCTAGTATCACACACATTTCATTTCATTCTCTTGAGCGTGAATTCTGAAAATGAAAAAGCCTAACGAAATGAAAAGAACCTACCGCTTCCAGTGTCACTAGTGTTCGCTGAACTCTAATTTAGAATACCGTATTTACGCGAATCTAAGACGCACTTTTTTATTTTTCGATTTTTTCTCCCCCAAACCAGGGTGCGTCTTAGATTCGAGTTTTGAAGGTTTAGGCCTACATTCTGCGCTGTCGGTAAGACCCTTTTTAAAGTAGAAAATGATTGGGCTTAGCCAATGATTGCTATTGCCATTAGTCACGATTCTGTAAAGAATGTGGACTTCCAACACTGAACAATATTAAATTCGATGCTTAAGAATAAAATGAGGGTCATTTATTCATTTTCGTCTTACATTCGAGGGCGTCTTTTTATTTTCGCCAACAAATATTTAGGGTGCGTCTTACATTCGCATAAATACGGTACGTTTCTCTCGATCTGCTTTCGTTTAAACGCTAGACTACGTTATAGACACAAGACAGAACAACACTGAAAGCTAGCCATTGACCACTGCACTACAAATTTTGGTAAACTTTATTTTCTATGGGCCAGTCTAGTTAAGTTTCGACTTCGGCCCGTCACGATTCAACCCTATCCACAAACATCAATGTCCCTGGAGGGATTCGAACCCGCGACCTTCCAGTCGTTGGCCTAACGCCTTAAGACCGCACGGCTACCCGGTCAGCACCACTGCACTGTAGAGAGATCAGTGTACTGATGTACTCTAATGAATACAGGCTATGAAAATTTATTTTTAACTCGAAGTGAAAGTAAAATGGTCGGGAGAAGTGATGGGTATTCGTAAGGTCAAAAGAGTAATTTAATTGTTCATTTAGATGGCCTAAGACGAGAGTGAATTAAACGCTATGAACTAATTATTGCAAAAACTTAAGGATCAAGTTCTAGCTTCCCATACGCGAATGTGAACAAAACAGAAAAATATTGCTGTTTTCACAGTTTATTGGTGTTACAACACTTTCGCCCTCACACCAAAATTAGAATTTGAAAAAAACTTTGGTAAACTTTATTTTATATGGGCCAGTCTAGTAACTTTTGACTTCGGCCCGTCACGATTCGCCCATTTACAGCCAGTTAAAATCCACACCCATGCCGGGACTCGAACCCGGGACCTTCGAACCGAATTTGAATTTAATTTCTAAGATCTTTAGGCAACTTCGGCTCAAGCCGGATGGATGATGATTGGTGGAATGAAGAAAGTGGGAGGAAACAGGAGAACCCGGAGAAAACACACGCACACGGTGTTTGTCCACCACAAAGTTCATATAGCACAACCAAGGATCGAACCGACCACCCCGAGCGCTCCACCGTGACTCACACCATAAGTGTATCAAGTCAGGAACCAGAAAACGCCAATAACTGAATATCGGATGAAACTGGGAGTTTAACCCATCCATTTATAGGCTCGACCGGTTAAGCACTCTTCTGGGGGAAGGTAATGGAGATGGTAGCATCAGGGTATTGGCCAAAGGTACCAAACCGGAACTCGCCTGGTGAAACTAAGGAAATCCTCAGTCATAATGCCAAGCCGATCCGAAGTCCGCGACATGAATCTGTTTTTTTTTTTTTTTTTTTTTTGTACAAAGAACGATTACACTGCCCCACAACAACAACAACAATTCAAATGCTGACTTACCTCTTTGCTTAATCGGAATCTCTTCAATTTCTCCATGCAATAAAACACTAACTGCATCAACGGACGCATCTGGTCCATTGCTTCAGAAATAGGCCGACCTTTCACAGGCACATTAAATCCAAACATAAGGACTTTCTTTGTATCTGGAAGCTTTGTTGGAGTACTCTCCCTGGAAAAAAAAAAAAGAACAGACATCATACATTTATTTGAAACGTCACCAATCACCGTATTTCAGGCTGCTTTTAAGATATCGCATTTAAAAAAAATACAAAAGGATGTAATCTATAATCGTAATACGATTTACATCCAATCTAGACCGTGAGCATGTATTAATAAGAACTCCACAATATAGTTCGCTTTCTTTTCCTGATATGCTTCGCAATTTTACGTTATAGCTTTCTTCTTTTACTTAAAATCGATCTCTTCGACCTCTAGCAATTAAGAGGGACTACCAATTAAGACTTGACTACTGCAGCCTACAAAATAAGCGTTCAATTTAACATGAATTTCAAACATTTTTACGACTATCATGGTTTTATGTGCTTACTTCGAAAAAAAAATAAAAAAATCACTCAATAGACCCTTAAACACAATACATGGCATAGTAAAAGTAAATAACTGAAGGCTGAATGACGGAATTTTTCTTAGAACTAAAGGATGTTTTAGTAGTCCATGTAACAACTTTCTTATGGAACTTTCCATTATAATAATCCTTATTTCTAAACAGAAAATAGCACGCACGATTTTCACTTATGTACCTTCATAATTCCACTAAATATGTTGAAGGGGCTATTGAGTCAGTCATTTTTTTTTGAAGGAACCACATGAAACTACGATATTCCTAGAAATGTGTGAAAACTCATGTTAAATTGGACGCTTAACTTGCAGGCCGCCGTAGCCAACTCCCTCTCCCTCTTAAAGCAGAAGATCGATTACTGTAGCAATATAAATTCTACAATCCCGACTAACTTCTCTGACTATATCAGGTACTGTGGTTAAATTACGGAAGAAAAAAACATTAAAAAAATGTATTTGCAAATGATTATGACAAGAGACTACTACGAAGGTATTACTCCTATGACTTACTAAAAGCGGTACTTGACAAGTAACACTTCGCTCTTTTGAATCCGGAATTGCGGAATGCGACACATATCCTGAAAGAGCCAGTCCTAATTAAGATGACTATGGATTCCCAACGTCAGTCAGCAATGGATTCGAGAGTTATGGCCCTGTAAAATTAACATAGGTATCCATACCACGTCTAAGCATTTCCTTGACGCCTCTTTCTGCTAACCTGAATATAGGCAATAACTGGAATAGAGCAGAAGATATTTCGGGACTAACGCCTTTGATATCGTCCAATGATAATTCAAGAATCAAGGGCTTTACCAAGGAACAGGGCATGTATATGGATACAAGTCTTCCTGGAAAAAAACTTGAGGTTGAATAATTGGTCCACTGGAAATACTATAACAGAGGTTTATTTGTCTTTTAGAATATCTGGTGTAGTAAAAAGTAATCCATTATTTTGCCAATAGATGGCTTCAGTGATCTGTATCTCGCGTTGTATAAGTCCGATCGTGTTCAACGAGATGGCGTTCAAACGATGAGATTGCGTACTACACACACTGTTCAGATAGTTGTGATGAGTTGACTCAGTGTTGTGTGAGCGCGCGTCAAACAGAAAATACGCTATATTTTACAGTTTTTCTTCGATAAAGGCGAAAACGCAAGCCAGGCGGCTGCAAATGTGAATAGTGTTTATGGTCCTGATACTGTAACAGCCAATCACGCGCAATTTTGGTTTCGTCGATTCCGTTCCGGTAATTTTGACGTCAAAGATGTACCACGCACTGGAAGGCCACGTGTCGAACATGTCGATAAAATCAAGGACATTGTCGCGTCCGACCGTCATGTAAGCACTGTTTTGATTGCCCAAGAGCTAAACATTGCACAAAAAAACCGTGTGGAACCATTTGCATAAGGCTGGATACAAAAAGAAGCTTGATGTATGGGTGCCACACGAGTTAACGCAAAAAACCCTCATGGACCGAATTTCCATCTGCGAATCGCAACAAAAGCGACCCATTTCTGAAGCGGTTGGTGACTGGTGATGAAAAGTGGATCACTTACGACAACGTCACGCGAACACGGTCGTGGTCGAAGCGCGGTGCGCCGGCGCAAACGGTGCCCAAGCCAGGATTGACGGCCAGGAGGGTTCTGCTGTGTGTTTGGTGGCATTGGCAGGGAATTATCTATTATGAGCTGCTCCCCTACGGCCAAACCCTTAACTCGGAACTATACTGTCAACAATTGGACCGTCTGAAGGCAGCAATCGCCCAGAAGCGCCCAGCTTTGGCCAATAGGAGAGGCATTGTGTTCCACCAGGACAACGCCAGGCCACACACATCGATAGTGACTCGCCAGAAGCTCCGGGAGCTTGGTTGGGAGGTTCTTATGCATCCACCTTATAGTCCGGACCTGGCACCGAGTGATTACCATCTGTTCCTGTCCATGGCGAACACGTTTGCTGGTGAAAAATTCGCGTCAAGAGAGGCTTGTGAACATCGACTGTCTCAATTTTTTGCCAATAGGGACAAGGGCTTCTATGAGAGAGGCATCATGATATTACCTTCCAAATGGCAACACGTTATCGAACAAAACTGCGCATATGTGACCTAAATCGGATCATTCTAACTATGGTAAGTCAAGCCTTCAATGTCATGCAAAAATAATGGATTACTTTTTACTACACCAGATATATCTCAAGGCTTTATGGAAGGCTGAATATAATAATAAAGACAGATAATGAAAGTTTTAAACAAGACTTTACTATGTTTCAAGACTTACTTAAAGCAGTACACGATATCATGTGCTGAACAAACTCATAGCCTAATATACAGAAGTAACTATCAGCAAACGCAATATTTACAAATTAGTAAAACATCACTGCCCCACATTTAGAATACAGTAAAAAAAATCAAATTCACTCTTGTTGTCTGTCTGAATGCTATCTTCCACTTGCCTTGCGTGCTTTATAGATTGTATGGTTTCTATGTAGTATATTACATAAGGTTAGCAGAAAGAGACGTCAAGGAAATGCCTAGTCGTGGTATTTCTTAACTCTCGAACCCATTGCTGACTGACGCTGGGAATCCATAGGCATCTTAATTAGGACTGGCTCTTTTAGGATATGTGTCGCATTCCACCATTCCGGATTCAAAGGAGCAGCGAAGAGTGACTTGGGAGTAGCGGAGTAAGTAACTGGTAGTACAGTAAGCTGCTTCAAGATCATAAAATCACCTTCTCTGATTAAATATAAAGGGTCCGGCAGGGAAATCTGACAATTTATGAAATCATATTAGGCTACCTGATTGTTAAATTTGATTTTAAAAAAATGCAGGGAATAAAATGCAATTTATGAATGGTAATGAAAAAATGGATTAAAAAAGTCTACGTTTTTAAAATGACGTCATCCAAATAATCTCAGTTTGAAAGAATAAGGGCGTCAGAGAAGTTACGCCCTTTTCCCATCAAATACATAAACCATGTCCACCATGCTTGAATAACCTTCTGCCAAAGTTTCAACTCGATATATCGACTCTAGAGGTCAAGGAAGCTGTTTGAATGAGATGCGACAATAACCAAAACAGAGTATCCAGAAAGCATGTTATCACTTAGCAGTTGCTAATACGGTTTATTTCCCTCCAAAAGGAAAAGTAGAGTTGTGTGCCTTATTAAGAGATAAATACAAGCAAATGGAGATGAGTCTGGAGATGAAAGACATTTTACTCAAAATACTTCTGTCAGACTTACGCCCTTCTTTCATCAAACTCTTCAATTCTTGCGAACGCACTCTCGCAATGTCACAGAAATTCTCAAACGGGAAGCTTTCGTGGAGAAACCCGAGCACTACACAAGAACTAAAGGACGCAATTTGTCGAGAAATAGTAGTAGTTCCACGAAAGATTGTCCAACGTGCTGAGCGGAATTTCAGTGACAAGATGCAAGAGTGCGTTCGCAAGAATTGTGGCCATTTTGAGGACGTCATTTTTAGAACCTAGACTTTCTTCATTCATTTTTTTTTTTCAATACCATTCATAAATGGCATTTAATTCCCTAAAAGTAAAATGTATCAAATTACAGCCTTGTAAAATGATTTGAAAAACTATCAGATTTCCCTGAAGAGCCCTCTATAAAAGACGATCTGTTTAGGTTAATCATTTATGACGAAAATACCAAAGTAAAACCTTTTAACGAAGAATCAGATATACAGAAACAGAAATACAAGAAATCATTTAATTACTTTTTTTTTTTTATCTTTCTTTTCTTTACACGATAATGTATTTTCAGTTTGAAGATCATTATTACAGAAAAAGGAATGAATGGTTTGGTTATGGGAAATACTTTGTCCCCTATTTTGTCCGACACAGTGATGGATCATTTAGAAACAATCACTTTAAACAACTCGACGCTGAACTAAATCAGATATTATCAATATGTGGACGATACGCTGATCTTACGTAAGGAACACACACACTTCAGCCACAATACTTGAAAAATTGAATAATATCCATCAGTCTATAAGTTTCAAAAAAGAACTAGAATCCAATGGTGGTGTTGATTTTTGGATCGACAATTATGAGAGAAAAACAACAGGTTTCAAAAAAAAATTGTATCGAAAACACAGCTCTCTGGAGAATAATATATACAAGCTCAATCCGCAGATGAAATAAAGTATCTAAATACACGCACTCTGTTAAAACGGATCTGAATAGTAAAATTAATCCCATGATCACTTGGAATTGTTAACTTTTAATGCCCTTAAGCAATTTTGGCTCAGGTTGAATGAATGATGGTGGGTGAATTGATGGAATGAAAAAAGTGGGAGGAAACGGGAGAACCCCTAGAAAACCCACGCACACTGTGATTGTCCACGGCAAAGCCCACATAGCATGAGCAGGGATCGAACCGACGACCCCACGCATCAGAGGTTGTGGTAGGTGTCCCATTACCAGCAAGAAAGTAAACGGACTGGGAGAGCAACAACCACTGGTCAACCTTTGGTACGACTGGTCATTCATGAAGCAGAAGCAGCGACTGGCAACCTTGGTGGAGGAGGAGCTTAACTGGGCTAGCTGCAAGGAAACCTATAGCTCAGCGTCCTACTTGCCTTTTCGTCGCTCATCAAGCAACATCCGGGAAAATCGTTGCTATCGGACAGAATCCATTGGTGGTTTAATAGAAAACTCACGAATATCGCATATAGTGAGTTTTATGTAGTGCAAGATGACTTTTAATATACAAATAGTGATTTGAGAAGATAAGGGACCATCTGTATCCAGAGAATCAGATAAGTGCATTTAGATAATCCAATGACTACAAAAGGACGGTGTCAGACGTAATATAAGCAATTGCAATTACATGGTGTGGTACATTTCATTCCTTTTTCTTATTTAGTTCGCCTGCCCACCATGCATTTAAACTCAACTATCCCATGCACTGTAGCATTCAATGATCTGCAAATAGCATGTCAATAATAATTCTCAGTATTGTACTTCGCCTTTCCATTGGAGCATATTAGTAGACCCTTTACTATATTACTTTGGTGTATGTCAGAACCAGCCTACCCTCAGGGCGGGCAAGGTTTGAAGGTATAACAGAGTATCACGCGTCATAACCTGCCACGTGACCGGGACATGATGCTCGTTTCCTCTTATGGTTGTTCTATACGAGGAAACGACTTTTGTGAGAGGTAAACAAACTGTTGTGCTGTGACCATCATTTGATGTGCTACACTAGATGTGTACAAGGTGAACGCTCTAGCACTGAGCCACTACAAGTCGATCAGACTTGGACAAATAATGGTAATGATAGCTCAACCTTATTAAAATGATACCACTGCGCCAGCTTAAAATACAACAACATTCAATACAAAAAGAATGAAACCATTGAACGGAAAAACTATGGATAAGCTTACTCTTGTCCACACCGATATCTGGTAAACTGAAAATTTTTGTTAATAGAAATTTTAAACCTACACTTGTACCTCCCAAAACATAAAAGACACAGGAAACGCTGTTTACTCTATCACTTTTCAGTGTAGAAACCAATATATCGAACCAACCAAAAGGAATCTGAACACTACAGTGTTATAACAACTCCCTGATGACAAAATTAAGGATGTGCGGGAAGAAAAACTTTTCATGTCAAGACGGAACCGGGACAAGAAAAAAAAAAAAAAAAAATCCAGAAGTCGAGAAATTTTCAGGACTATTCAGATTCTCCCGATCTTTCGGGAATTCCCGATTAATGACTTCCCGAAAGTCGAGACCGGCACAGGGATTTTTCCCGAAATTTCGGGTACCCGGACACCCTTAGATAAATCGATTACTTGGGTAAGAATACGAAGGTAGTTACGTAATTAACACAGTAAGAAGTAAATAGTCTTTTCTTAAACTTGAGAAACATTGAAGGTACTATACAGGGTATACATATAAGAGTAACAGAGTTTCAATTTGTTATAATGCCTCTTAGATGAGGTGTACAGTGTTTTACATACAGAATCAAAGAACTAAGATGACAGTTGTGTACATGCGCGTAGATTGTTTCACTGCCTTTCCACTTGACAGCGCCAGTAGCAAAAATGGCGATGCTCGAACAGAAGGTCGACATGTTGATTAATGTATGGGTAGAACTCGCCCATCGGTTGGGTGTGTGCCGCGTTAACAAAAGGTTCTCATTTGTAGGGAAAACAGCACGTGTTGATCTTTCATTTTGTGTGTGATTCATTAAGTCGAAATACAGAGATATTAAATAACTGTACAACTCCGATATTCTTTCATGTACACCTTCGCTCTTTCTATTGTATTTACTTCTTTTTAGCAAATTGAATGTTGACATTTGCCCCACGGAAAGACAGGAACTTAGGGTATTACAAAGAATTCATACATAACTTTGATAGCGAATATTTTAACCCACCTTTTTTTTTAAAAAATTAATATAATTTGATTGACGTTTGTGTGATTAAGAGAAAAGGTAACTTCGACCTAAAGTCGTATCAAGTACCTCGTAACGATGACATTCCTCAACGAGCGCAATTTCACAAACTTCCTCCATAGAAGTGAGATTGGTTGCGCTGTATTGTAGATATGA